>JADDOH010019339.1:0-16729 GCA_016648135.1 Agrypnia vestita
TGCGGAATTAAAACATAATTTGTAACCATTTATTATTATTTTTATTGGCAGTAAGATTGATCCACAAAATAACTATGTTACATAGACAGTGACTATTCTCGAACAATATAATACTGGAAGAGTACTATTCGCTATAACACAATAAACTATTAATGTAAGTTAAATTAAATTTTTAAATTCAGTGGAAGATTTTTTAGGATCGTTTTGATTTTAATTTTTTTCCCAAAACAAAATAAATAAACAAATAAATAAACACACAGATACACACTCACACAACCCACTATTGAACATGTTTTTATTATTCTTTTATCGATTGTATGTATGTGTTTTCGCGTAATTGGCCCAAAACTCTGTGCATCAATTATTGTCTTTTCTTCAAAGATTGATTAATTATATGGCTGTAAGAAACCCAATAAATGAAAACAAATAAAAAAAATAAGTAAATAAACCTCCAGTGCCGCAGGCAAGGCGTCGGATTAATTCAGTGCTCATTCATTGCCAAGGCACTGGACGCCTCCGCTGATAACTATATACCGCTCACCATGTTCTTAGAAGTGTGTTGAAAGATTGCTAGTATCTGTCGAATCTGTCTCAAGTAGTTGTCTGTATTTGTACGTTTATCATTATTACATGCTCTTGCTATATCCGTTCCACTTCACATTATTGTTCCTCCCGTCTTCGAATTTCTATCACACTATGTTCTCCTATGTTTTTGGTACTTATATGCTTGCTTTTTACTTGCATTTAATCCTATATATATTTGTTTCATTTATCCATCCATCTATAAGATCCCCATACGCTTTATCCTTTTATTTCATGTGTATATGGGCCGCAAATTCATATTATTTTATTTACAATATTCTTATCTAGATACACTTGTTCCAATTATGTTTTGTGGGTTATTACTACCAAACCCGGCGAAATCTGAGCTAGAATAGCCAATCGTATACACGTTACCCGTCCTGTTGAAACTACGCTAACGTAGGGCAGGTTTGTAGTGATTACATAGTTAATAAATTGTATCTATATTCGAGTATATTATTTTCTTGTCGTGCCATTAATATGCTTACACGTTATCGTTATCTCTTTCCTAACCGTATATACCGTCATTGCACAATTACCTATCTGTTGTAAAAGCCTGAAGAGCGTTAGTCTACAGATAATTATAATAGAATTATAGTTAACTTCTCTACCCGCCTACGTTATTCGACTCCCGCGAAACGAAAATGAATCATTATTCGCTCCTCGATAGAGCGTCAGTCTACAGATAAATATAATGGAATTAAAGTTAAATTTCCTATCTGCCTACGTTATCCGACTCCCGCGAAACGAAAATGAATCACTATTCGCTTCTCGACAGAGCGTTAGTCTACAGATAAATATAATGGAATTATAGTTAACTTTCCTATCTGCCTACGTTATCCGATTCCCGCGAAACGAAAATAAATCATTATCCGCTCAGTTAAGGTCACCCCTCTGGTACATAGTGTACGTTTTATCCGTGCCTCACGGCCAATTCTTATAAATTATTTATGGGCGTTTTCCTCGCGCGATCCCCCGATTAGGACCTGCCTTCCTTGCCTTTGCTCATATTCTGCTATCTCTCTTGCGCGGCAATCCACTTAAGAAGGCGATTAATGACGTTTAAGCGGTTTCAAAACCACAGCAAAAAAGTCTATAATTCAGAAACCTCGTGGAACTGTCAATATCATCGTCACCTTAGAGTAGACGTTAATCGGTTTTTTAACGGCCCTAAACGCAATAATCGCGACCCAAATCTACGAAAGCCGTGTTCAGTATTTTTTTTGGGAAGCACATGTGGACCGCTCGGACCGCGCCGATCGTCAACCATTTGTACCAAACGCGGCTTTACCACAAGATTAATATGTTTTATAAGAATTGAATATTAACTGCTCGTAACCTATATCCGATCAATCGCTACTAACTCCCTCCCAATACTAGCGTTTCATCATTCCCAAATTTTTGTAGCTCCAATACTACGGCCAGTTTAGCTCAATTTTTCCCCGCGTAGCATTTAAATCATCTTAGAGTTCAAAATAAAAATAATATAATAAAAAAAAAAAATCTATAGAAACAGGTGATTCATCACAAACTTAAATATAATTTTTTTTAAAAATTAAAAAAAGAATATGAATCAGATGCGAAAATAGTATTATGGTTCTCTAACCATGAGTTTTTTTTAATTTTCTGGGCTATTCTGCCGTGTGTATACAACTTATCTGAGTGCTTTCTTGGACCCCATTACAGAGGTTACAGTTGTGACATCAAATTTGAAAAATATTTATCCTTTTGTAAGCTTTAGAATAAAATAACATAAAAAAATAGTCCTTTATAAATCTATTTTTGTATATTATTTTATTCTAAAGCTTACAAGAGGATAAATATTTTTCAAATTTGATGTCAATAATAAAATATTATTATTATAAATAACATCAGAAACATACATCAATTTAATAATTTCTCGTATTTAAAAATCTGTAAACTTATACGGAAATTAATTTCACAGAGCGCTGGCTTGAATTCGTGGGGAAGCCCGACAGCTGATTGTCCGACAAGCGAACTGTTAAACATTATTTAATTTGGTTGAAAACGGATTGTACGTATGATATCATAATGTATGGAAACGTGTATGATGTAATAATCTAACCGCATGTCTTCATATGACTGACAATTATTCATTACTTACACACATGGCGCAGAGTGAGCCGGACCGCTTTATTTAATTATTTAGTTATTTACTTTGAATAAAACGTTTCGTTCTATTCAAGTTATTTTCCTTTGTTCTAATATATCTGTTAAAGTAATCAACTGAATATTATTTACAATAATTTGTTTTCATTGCGTACAGAGTATTCATATATATGTTATGTTTTATTATGAGTGTAAGTGTAGAAAATGTTTTCTTATGAGAGAAAGCTAACATAATGGAGATAAAATGTACTGAAGTTATTAAGAAAAGTTAAATATTCATATTGTTATAAATCGTTAAATTTGCTTAATCGATCAACAAAATCGATGTATACAGTTTCCTACACTGACAAATGACAGCTTTTAATTAATTAAGAAGACCGACAATCAAATCCTTGTCCTTTTTTATCATAACTTTTCACTCTAGCAAAACAAATTGGTCAAATTGCGGAATATCTCGAGATTAAAATTAACTATGCATGAATTTTTAAAATTTTCTTTGAAAAAAAAAATACTTTCCTCTGTTGTCCCGTCAAATTTTATCAAACGAGTTAATTAATATGACTGATGAAATTTTCAATAAAAAAATTGTTTCTAATCAAATCAATCATACTTACTAGATGATCAAATTGCGGAATATCTCGCGATTAAAATTAACTGTACATGAAAATTTTAAATTTTCTTTGAAAAAAAAAACTTATTTTGTTCTGTTATCCCGTCAAATGTTATCAAACGAGTTAATTAATATGACTGATGAAATTTTCAATAAAAAAATTGTTTCTAATCAAATCAATCATACTTACTAGATGATCAAATTGCGGAATATCTCGCGATTAAAATTAACTGTACATGAAAATTTTAAATTTTCTTTGAAAAAAAAAACTTATTTTGTTCTGTTATCCCGTCAAATGTTATCAAACGAGTTAATTAATATGACTGATGAAATTTTCAATAAAAACATTGTTTTCAACATTAATCCAATCAAATTTTCCCCGCGATTCTTCCCTTTATCCCGAGCGCTGTTTGAGTTGGAGGAGGCCTCCGGGCAAGAGGATAAAATATTTTGAATATGGGATTGACGCTATAAATTGGAGAGCCAAAGTAAAGAGCATGTTACGCAACAGTCATTAGGGCTGGCACAGGCGTCTGCATTTTAAGTTGAGACAAAAGTAAAAATGAAAATAAAATTAAAATTAGTTGTCATACTCACGGTACTGTACTTGAAATAATTTGAGGATATAAAATGTCTGCTGAACCGAGTGTGAAGATGTGAGACTGTTGGATGAAAATTTAATGAAACTAGAACAAAATGTGCGCTCATCACCAAACATAATACTTTTGTCGATGAAAGTCTTTACGTTGATGGATTGATATTTAATTTTTTTTTTGAAAATAAAATAAATAGGTACAAGTATATTAATTTTTTTTATACATTTTTGACTGTCCCCAGAAAAGTTCAAACATGTGTATGGGGACAGGAGTACATGATGCATAATATTAGAGCATGAATGATAAATATGTATTAGTCAATGAATGACACAGTGTAGAAAAATATCATAAAATAAATATTAGAGAATAGAGTATACAAATTATTTTTATAATACAGTAATTTTTAAAATTAATCACATTTTTTATATTGATAATGTATTATTGTAATTGTTTTATATATTTCTTGAATTATAATTAATTATCTGACATTCATTGGTAAATTAATGAAAAATTTTTACATCTAGATAAGTGTCTATAAAGTATTGACGACTCCCGTAGTACATATCACGGGTTGCAGTGTGCATATCACGGGTTTCCTGTAATTCCTGGTAAGATTCCTAGTAAAAACCTTCCGTTTAGGTATTAATTGAAAGAGTGCATAAATACACCATTTCCTCCCCGGAGAGAAGCTCCGGGAGCAAGAGATGGTGTACAAGTATTATAACACAAGGAACTCGAAAAAGAAAAATCTCTGGGTGATGATGGAGATACAGCGGCGTCGCCACTTATCTCTACACTTTGTTTCTGGTCATTACCTTTCGCAAGTTCTGGAACTTTCTTTGTTTCAGAGCTATGACGATTTAGCGGTTTATTTATAGCGAGCTGAAGAATTGGTGTATGCGACAAAACCACCACCCTTGATGGCAGGTCGCTACATGTCAATGCGATTTTCTCAAGCCTAGATATTTTTTGTTATATGTTACATTATACTAAAAAATATGCTTGGACTCTAACAAAAAGCATGCACATGATCCAAAAAAATTATAAGAAGTAGATCTGAAGAAAAATCCCAAAATAAGCCAGATGGATAGAGGGACGAATAAAGCAATTGAAGTAGTTTAATCAGAAAAAATCAGAAAACTTCAAAATCTAGTACATAAAATGAGAGAGCCATATATGACGTTGGGTTCTCATCCTTAGGATGACAAACCAACCGTCATCACCGACTAGCATCGTCAGAGAAACATGAGCTCATAAAATTATCGTCAGGGTCAGAGCCGACGGCCATTCCTAGATGGAATATTATATATTATTTATTACATATTATATATTATATTATATACAAAAGATATAAAAATTCAAAGAGGTATCAGATTTTATGTACGTCTATCGTAATTCAGAAAATCATAAGAAGAAAAGGCTGCATTACTCCGTCGAATTGAATAAAAAATTGGGTTTCTTGAAAAAACAAAGAAAAACCGTCAAAACTTTTACGCACCTAGACATTGCACGTGTTCTTTGGTGATATTTTCATTTGTACTTGCAACATTTTACCTATACCAGCATTCTCTCAGGTGAAAATAAATTTTACGTCATTAAATGTACATCCAAACCACGAGCTGATTAGTGAGGCACTGGTTTGGCTAGCTTGCTTTAGAACTTTTCGGAGCCGCAAAGCTGAAGCAATAGCCGTCCTCGTTGAAAAAATAAGGTATAAGAAATGAAGAATAAGTAAAAAGTGTCCTTGGACCTGGATTGGATTAATTATGATGACGTCATGAACACAACGTCGACATCAGGCTGGTGCCGACGATAAATAGGTTAAACAATTAGTTTTACTAATTTATCTGCCCTTGTAGAATTATTCAGACAACCCTATCCAGTCTCGCAGTGCTCATGAATATTTATAAGAAATAATTAAGGAGATGAATAATATTCCAATTCTCAGAATTCCCGGCTTAGCGTCGAACATCTCCGAAACTTTTGATTGAAACAATAGCTTCTGGCTCGGGAACTTTCTAGTCGGATACTAATCACGTTCTTAGCAGTAATCGATACGTGGGCGACGGAACTAATAAAGGGGTTATCAGTTATCAATAGCGTAACTAATCTAAATTGTAATTATAATGTTTGCTAAGTTGTTTAGCCGACTAAATTTTAAGTGTACGGTTTCGGGATCGTGCGACCCGTAAAAAGGATTCCAGGATTCCAGAATTAGAGGAAAATATGGGTGATGGAATGGGATATAGATTGTTTGAGGAAATTCAAACAGTTCAAAGGACCAAGTCCTTGGAAATTGGAAAATAGGGGCTAAACTTCCCTTAAAGAGTTAAGTATGATTAAGCTTTGTTTGCAGAGATGACTTCATACTACAACTATTTTATTGACTGTGAGAGTTTTATGTATCCTAATTAAGATTCTTCCATAACAATTTAGACAAAATCTTGACAATTGCACACGTTGCTGTATTTGTCGAAACGTCGGTCTAGATTACGAAGCTAAACGTATGAAGCAGGAAACATAATCAAAGTAGGAATGGGAAAAGCGGCGAGGGATCCAAATCTAGCAGCTGAGTTCCTTTCAGTGTCCACTGTATATGTATGTAAGTAGAGGGTGATTTGTTATGTTATGTTTAGGTAAGATAAAAAAGTGTTATTATTATTTAAGAACTCGAAGTCAAGGGATGCGCGTAATTGCCAGGGAATGAAGAAGCGCCGCGTGGGGCCGCGTCCTCTACTTCCTCTGGGGATATTCAGATGTGTTTTCCATCGTATGTAAACACGCAGTATCTGTTCTGACGAGTTATGGATCACGTTTAGTAGATGGCGGTTTTTTGAATTACAGTAACGGTAATTTGAATTTACTTATAAATATCAGCAGGCACGTTCAGTTAATATAATGATACCATCAAGGAGGCAAATTATTCAACAGTGAAAATTAATGATCGATTTCTTAATTTACTTAAATCATTAGATACGAATTTAATCGAAGCACCGTTTTTTTAACTAAATTCCGCAAAAGTCACTTGAAAATCTTCTATCTGAATCACGCATCATCTGTGTATTAGCCAAAACGTAGCCAGTCAATAACAATGCAAGCAATAAGTGCGCAGTCGCCCGATCAATCGCCTTCTATAGTCACTTTCGCTCGTGATACTTCCAGAATCCAGGGGACCATCCCGGACCCGTAAAGCAATTTCTTGTTCGATAGAAACAGTGTAGAGTGCTCTAAAATCCTCGATTATTTCCAATTTCGTCCGCTTCTACGATCTCGTGACAATGTATTAAAATATGATTATAATTACGATAAGAATTTTACGAGATGCATATTTAATTTAGATTTATTTCCTAGAAAAATACAGCTTATTTCAAAAAAATTCAAAAATAAAAAATAAAAAAATAATAAAGCTTATTGAATGCATGCCGCTGATCTTCTTCTTCGTGAGTCGTATTTTATCAAAGATTTTCAAACAAGTTAGTGAGTGAAGAGAGAATGCCAAAAAAGATTCTCCACACAAAGACACGAATTCCAATGGCTTGGATGAAGTGCAGTGAGAAGTGAAAACTATAAGCATCAGGGATTGGAGGAGTACATGTCAAGGTAGAGGAAGATGGAGAGGAATGTTGGAGGAGGTCAAGGCCCATAATGGGCTGTGGTGCCATTGATCATGATGATGATGATGATGATAAATAACAGACTCGAAGACGTTAAATTGAAAATTTATATGACATCACAATCTACCGAAGAAGGAGTCTGTTTGGCATAATCCAGAAACATGGCATTTACAACCAATCTTTATATAGTGCATTTCCTCGATATACTTGAGTGTCCTGATTTAAAAATAAAACAAAACAGAATTGACGCGAAAATAAGTATTGAGTATTAAAAAAGATATTATTCCTTAAAGTTTCCAAAATTTCACCAAACATTTTGCCATATGAGTCACTTTAAGGACCATAGAAAAGAGATGCTAAAAACAAAGCACAAACGCTCAAAAAATATAATGCAATTATAATCTCGTTTTGTTCATGTTAACACCAAATATTCATACCGTAGGTAGACAACAGAAATTATTTTAGTTATAAATTAATAAATTCTTTGATTTTGCTTAGGAATGTTTTACAAAAAAAAACATTTATTTACAGTAGAAAAAAATTCAAAAACTCATACCAATCATTGCATTCTATTAATAAAGCTAAGCTACCTAATTTTATCTAACTAAAACATTTCTTACCTAAATTAACCAAACCTAACAATTAACAGACCTAAATTAACTAATTGTTTAAATAAAAAAATGCTTACTTAAACTAACTAAACCAAAAATACCTAATTTTATGTGTTAATTAAAAATACATAAAATAAGTTCCAACGTTCAATATTCATTATATTATATAATTCGCATAAAGTTACATTCAGTATTCATTATTTTATCTCGTATTCGCATAAAAATTTAATATTGTCAGTAAATGAAATTTACTGTACCTATTCTTATTTATTATTTACGATTTATCCTCTGATATTGCCTCTGAAATATCAAAAGGAATGATGAAATTACGGAATCTTTAAAGTGGAATATCTTTTTAAAGCTTACTTGCGTTTCAATTCTTTTTCATTTTGAAATCGGGAAATTCAACTATACCATAGATACTTACTGTCAAAAGGATCTATTATAACTGCCATATTCTTGGATTTAGCCGTCTGTTTTGCTATAGAACCTGAAATGTCAGTCGCGCTAGACCTGGCAATTATTTCTTAATCATTCAAATTAAGATCAAAAAGTATTAAATTTCTCATACATATTAATATCTCAACCTTATTGTTGAGGGCGTCAGACCCCCGTGAAGTGCGGGCCGGGGGAGGGGAGGAGAGGTGGCTGGGTGGGTCCGCCCGGCTGGTGTCGTGGTACATTTTGATCAATTTGTATCTTTTATGTAAATCAGTCCATAAATAATACACAGCGCGGCCATTAACCAGAAGGACATAGGAAATTTAAGAACAAAATGAAATATTATCCATGTAGATCCTGATCCAAGTCACTGATGTTATGTTGATTTGGGGCCTATACAGGCGGACTGGCCCTAAAGCGGCTCAGCGCGACCAATCGGATGATTTTTTTGGTCGTCCGTCCATTTCACAGTTAATTCATAATCGTTCCATCACCGAAAAAATCGTTGAGATCGCGAAATGAGTCAGCAGCCTTCCACCCTTTCTCGAAATACAGCATTATTACGGCATACATATTAATGGTTTTTGAAGCGCATTTTTATTTCCTAACTGAATTCAATGATAACCAAGGCACACGTGCGGAAAATCTTTGGTCGATAGAGTGAGTATGAACAAACCAGATATGAAAGTAATGTTGGCCGTAGCGTGGTAGATAGAATAAAGAAAGATTGGCTGTTATGTGGAACGTATATGCAAGGAGATTTTGGTTAAAAAATATATGAGGCGGGTGTTGATGGTAGCAGTAACAGGGAGCATCCGCGAAAGATCTGGCACGTTCGGATACATAACATAACCCTTAGAGCGAGCATAAGAAGATGTATAAGTATGTATGTGTGCCGAGATAGAAGAATGTAGAAACATGAAAACAGAATGAACTGGATAATTATGTATCAATCAAATACTTTTTGTCATTTATTTTAAAATCTTCGTCATGACTTTCTAATTTGTTTCACTAAAAATGTTTTATTTTTATTTCTGCAAACTTCATGTATTGTTTTTAAAATTGTAATTTATTTCATTCTCAAGATCCCCTCGTGCCGGATTGTTCGATACGCTTCGTGTATAATCTAAATGCGCAAATTACCGAGTTTCGGCGAACAACTATTTTCAACCAGAAAATTTATGAAAGAAATATAATATTTATCATCCCCTCCTTCCACCCCTAAGGGGTCTAATCATTGCCCCACTCTCCTTACCCGTCTCGCGTTCAATTAAAGTATCGAAAACATTAAGAATCATAAATTAAGCAGATAAGTACCTCGATCTCCATTTTGCAAAGACAGAATTTAAAATGATAAACGAGACCGTCTATCATATCCAATTTGCAAAGTCAAAGGAAATACTGTACGTTAAAGTCTAAGTGGACAATTTAGGTATTTCAAAAACAATCTGAGAACCTTAGTATACTATAATTGGGCGGTATAGTAGGTATGACAGAAAATTTGATAATTTTAGTTGATTTCATTTTTAACATTACAATATACAATATACAAAAGAAATTCTTGCGCTACTTATAATATATATAAGAATAGAATAGAATAAGATGCAGAACAGGAGAATATCCTACATTCATGAACCATGAAGTACTGCTGAGGGAATGCAACTACCGCAGCCTCGAGTCGCGCAGACAGGAGGGCCTAGTCATGTTGAGGGTTAACATTTTAACAAATAAAATGATGCCCCGAACCTGCTAGAGATTTATGCCCTGTTTGTACCAAATAATTATTTGCGAAATCGAGGGCACGCGCTATTTCATGTTCCAAAATGCAAAACGGATATAATGAATAAGCCCACCATAACGCATAGTGTGCCAATCCTAAATGAACTGAGCGATCTTGTCGATGTATTTAATGATAGCATTGAATGCATCAAGCAGCAGATCGACTGCATATAGGTACTCATTTCAAGATGTACTTGCATTGCAAATGGAGCAATCTGTAATGCAAAAAAAAAATACCATGAAGTCCAATTATTGTAGCACAACATGTTAAAAAAACACTCAGGTTTCGAAAAAACACACAGGCATATCGAGAGCTCACCGGGAATTGAAACTAACACCGCTGGTGTGTGAAGAAAATGCAAAGCCCATTGGACTACAAGAAACGCCATTTCGGAATGTATTCTCATGTTTTTATTAGAGAAATATGTTTTTTTATATTTATATGTTTATTTACGCATGCTTCAGGGTAGTTTGTCAAGCGCCTGACGCCCCGACAAGAAACAATTAATGTTATGAATTCCAAACCTGCCTGATTATGTAATACTAGCAAAAACCCATGAAAAATCACGGGACATAATAATCGCAAGATTTTAAAGCTGAAAGTTCAGGAAATGAGAACGATTTTTTTTTAATTGGCTTTGTTCGGAATATTTTGAGTTTGTCTAAATTTTTCAGAACTCAGTACTAGATTTTTGTCACAGATATATCATTAATCTATATATAATATCTTGATTAATGATGTCCCTGTGACAAAAATCCAGTACTGTGTTCTGAAAAATTTAGACAAACTAAACATATTCTGAATGAAAATACCGATCTAAAATGAGTTTAAAAAATTGAAATGATTTTTCAGGCATATTCAAGTGTTATGCTAATAATTAGGAAGAATCTCAGAAAGAAAGAAGAAGAATAAAGGACATTGCTAAAAAAATCCAATCATAAAAACTAATATCTCATTAGTGACATCTGGGTTATTAAAGGGGAATGAAAAATCTTTGAATGTCGATCGCCCTAAGGATTGTTACAAAACATATACGAAATATGTTGTTAAATTTAAATATATACAACTTCCAAAACTATGATAGAGTGGTATTTTATCATGGGTAGAAATTGTGAACGTTACATTGTGTAAAATGATCACTTAAGCTAGAATTCAAAAAACAACTTAAGACGCATTTATTTAGACAATCCTTTAAAAACCTATAGAATCTGACCACAACAACGCTAGCTAATGTTTTCCACTCCTATTGTGCACTCCGCGAAAACACCTAATTCTTTCAGGCACTCCCAACTATTATAGTACTCAATTTTAATTCCATTTCTTGTAAACCACCTAGTGAATAAGTAATAGTAAGTTTTTTCTTTTCTAGCGGTAAGTTGTTTTGTAAGATAATAATTTTTTTGTGTAAAGCGCCCTTGAGGTGAGTATTTGCGAAAACGGCGCTATATAAGTTATCCAATTATTATTATTATTATTATTATTATTACGATAGGTTGTAAGCCCTATGAACACCCAAAGAATTCACCTACTTTTCCATAGAAAAAATATTTATAATTTTGTCTCCTTGAGACATCTATCTATATATATCCTGGCTTTATTCACTTAAAGCTAAAACTAATTTCAGATCAATTCAAATTAATGACGGCATTTCTGGTGAATGTTTGTTGCTGATCAGTGTTGTAATTCCAGGAAGTTATGATTGGACAAACGTTCATCCGAAAGTAGTAGAGTTGATTAATACAAATTTCTGTTGATACATTGAATAACCAGGTCCTTCACGCTTCAACTGTAACATGCATAATATTTAACGTCAACTTATCCTATTTGCCCTCGATAGTAAAATACTTTCATCGCATAAATTGAACATCCATCCGCTGCGGGACTCTAAAGACAATTTATGTGAAGGCATTAAATGTTTTATGAATTTTTTATGTGGCCTTTCGAATACGCTCATCAAGGTGGTTCCTCCGACCCTGCTCAGGTACTCTAATACTCTTACTATAAACAACTAAAGAGGTCTCGCAAACTTTATCAATCTAAAAACATCTGTTGTAAATAGAAAAAGTTTGTCTCTGAAATGTGTATTTTCCTCTTAAATATGATATTGTAACCACTTTATATAATTCGTGTGGAGGGTATCCGAGACATTTCATTTCATTTTTTACATCCGACTATGTCATCGTTTTTCTCCGAAGTTTTTACCATCGTTGCTATTATTATTTAACAATAATCTATTCATATAAGATCGTTAAAAATATACAAGTGAAGCAGAGCTACATCTTCAATACATCTACGCTACATATCTTAGCTACATCTTCAATAATAAGAATAGGAATAAAGATTATAAATTTAGTCATTCTGGTGTATATTAATTGAAATGCAACAATTGTCCTGCGTTTTATAGGGAAAATATCGCGTAATGTAAAAATCAGAGTAAAAGAGAACTTATCTAAAAAGTAGTAGGTTCTCAGAATTTGTAAACCAATTAATTGAAGAAGATCACACGTTCAATAATAGTTAATAGACTTGATAATTTAGAGGCAGTAGAGATAAGAAAAGCTTTTAATATGAATCGTAAAATCATTTATAATAAAGTAAACCTATCTTGTAGTCCACTTTTAAATATGTTCCCCCTTTAATAATAATATTTCCTGCGTACCTGTATAACTAGTACACAAGCATATAATTTTTTAATACACAATCAGTTAAAATTTTACCCTGAAGAAGCTACGGTTGTAGCAAAACAACGGAATCGACAACCAATACAATGTGTTTAAGCAAGTTATTTTTATTCATTTAAAAATAGTTTTTATTTTTAGCCACTTCATTAATATAATATGCAATGTATACCGGTTTCGGTAGCACCCAACCTTCTTCAGTACAGTATAATATAATAATAAATAAATAAATATAACTTTATTCCAGAATGTGAGGAGGTTCGTGCAATCCCACACATTCCATATAAAAGTAGGTACACACATTAAAAATATTATATAAAACAAAAGAGAAATAAGAAGATCATATAAAATAGAGGAGAAGTATTATAAGTATTAAAAGAAATATATCATAAAATATCGTATATTAGCGGCTTTAGCGAGCGATGGCAAGTCAATTATGCGGGGCCAGTATCTTTCTCCAGGGTGCATCGATGCTGGATGCTGGAGTAAGGCAGGCTTCCAGGATAAGGATATTTCCGGAGCTGTACATCCTTTCTCTCATCCCTGCCAATCTGGATCTTATGAGGGCTGCAAAGTTGGGAACACGCCCCTTAGTGAACGTACCGGAAGCGCTGCAATATCTGGGAAGGCCAAACATCATACGGAAGGCGTTGTTATATTGTATGCGAAGTCTTTCTATGCTGCTCTTTTTATAATTTGTCCAGAGTTCACATGTATATAACGTTGCACAGAAGGCAAGGAAGAGCGTCCTTTTTACAGCGGTACTACAAAGACGAAACCTTCTACACAGCATATTCGCTTTCACACTGAGAGCTCGTCTTTGCCTGTCAATATCGTCGTCGTCCATTAGATTATTGGTAATTATGTGTCCTAGGTATTTTGTTCATTCGGTCACCTTCAGGACCACACCGTTCAGGGTAACTGGAGGAATACTTGTTGATAATGTAACCTTAATACAGACATTTACATTACATAGAAGTTTAGTAATTAAATAGAGAGAGAGGAAGTATATCGGAAGAGGACATTAATTTAACTGCAGATATTTTCTGTGTTTCACACTATTTCTCGCAATAGTCTCTCGAAAATCTTCCCCTTCTATTTAGAAATTATGATTCCTACGTTGGTATTTGGAAAGTGAAGCAAATTTTTTTATCCTTTTATATTTTAATTTTTTATATTATTTTATTATCATTTTATTTTATTTACTTATTAATTTTATTTAAATATAAGCGAGTTTTTTTTCAAATTTCATGTAAAATTATTTTTTACTTTTTAGTGTGCATTTAAATATAAGCGCGATTTTTTTTAAATTTCATGTAAAATAATTTTCTACTTTTTAGTCTGCATTTAAATATAAGCACGATTTTTTTGATCACGTAATGCAATTTTTTTAGTCTTTATATTACCCAGCGTACAAAAACACTTCAGTAGGAAACTAGCGCCATGTTTTGGTGAGCACATCTATGTTCGCATATAAAACATTGATAAATTAATTATGATAGATTTGTCTATTAATTAGTGAATCTGAAAAAGTTATTCATACATTTTAACTCAATTGGATATCGGGAAGAAGGTGAAATATCGATGATAAGATTCCTTCCAGACAAACAGACAAATAAGTGAAGCTTACATAAGCATGGTAAGTAAATGATTTTTTAAATAATATTTTCGTCTTTTAGTTATATAGCAATATGTTTTATCAGAAAACACTTCCATTTTCCACTCTCCTCCGGCAGTTGGCAGGAAAAGGTTTCTATCCATCATCCGCCTTGAGAAATGTTCACCCGGGGGATGAAATCAAGGCCGCGCCGCTGATGAGCGGGGGCACTTTATTTCTCCGAGATAAGATGAAGAATGGGGAGCTCGGAGGGTTCGGACGCGTAAGCGAATGTCTGATAAAAGGCCGATCAGACAGATTGATATACAAAGACGAATTCAGAAACATACATCACCTTTGGAAATAAAATATTTTCAAAATATCATAAAGAATACATCATAAATGCATTCAATTTATACCAGCAGGTAAGCAATCGGCTATCGCCAATCGCTTACTGCTAGGCCCTGCGAGCGTCTGTATTGGCCACTGCGCGCCCATAAGTGGCTTCGCACGGCCATTAGTGCCCGCTGCGCGACTATTGATGCCTGAATTTGGCTAACAGGTGTACTAGCCCTTGAGATAAGAACCCATGACAACTGGATTACAAGGCAAGTGTTACCACAACTAAACCAACAAACACGTCAAAATTGTATGAAAAATGGTTCACGCTGACGCAAACAATTCTGATTTCTGGATCGCCTTAAGGTATAGACTTTTTATGTACCTATTGTGTTATTGTTTGTCGTTTTTATGTAGCTATTGTTTGTTTGTTTACATACAATTAAATATTTTTATTAACTGTGCAAACTTGACCCGATTTCATGTTGCAATTGATGTCAAGTTGACAAAACAATTGCGCCATGTATTCATGTAAGTGGAATCCCTCAAGAATTCGGCTGACGAAATTAATTATCTTAGGGGAGTAGTAGAAGTTATATTTATGTACAAAGTGAGAGTTCTTTCAAAAGCAAAAAAATATCAATGAACGTGACTTGGACACATCTTGAGTATGCCAGAGCAACATTCCTAAGGTGCCTCTTCTTGATAATACGACAACACAATCACTATAACGAGATATTATCCAAAACCGGAAAACTGATGTATACTTTATGATACAGACTCAGTTTAAAAGAGAAATAATAATAAACTTAGTTAAGATAGAGCGTGTGATATACGGTCACCATAGATTTTTTTTTAATATTCGGTATTATGAAGAGGATTGCTACTTATCTTATGATACACGGCGTTGACCTTAAAACCCATGCACACATTTGCGAGGTATCTCGTACAACTTGTTGATCTACAGAACGTTTATGGATTGTATTCGTTGACTTGCGATACTTTTACTTTGTTCCGAATGTTATATTTCATACCTATCACAAAAAATGTAATCAATCATTTTTATTTCAGAATATTTTGAGTTTGTTCAAATCTTTCAGAACAGTGCTGGATTTATGTCACAGAGACATTATTAATCAATTAGTGTATATTATAGATATCTCACAGAGACGAAACTGTATTAAGTTTCGTCTCTGTGAGATATCTATAATATACACTAATTGATTAATAATGTCTCTGTGACATAAATCCAGCACTGTTCTGAAAGATTTGAACAAACTCAAAATATTCTGAATTGTAAATACTGGTAAAAAGGAATTTAACAAAAAATTGGAAATAATATTTCCTGGCGTATCCTAGTGTAATGCAAGTAATTCGGATGAATTTCATTACACAAAAAAAGTATATTGCTTCCAAAATTCCGCAATCAATTGTAGATTTTCTCATTAGCGACATCTGTGGGGATTTAGGGGAATGAAAATGGCTTTGTACAGGCCGCATGGAAAAGGCGCTTACAACTCATATATGAAAGCTTTCTACGCAATTTGAACATATATACAATTTCCAAAAAATGAATAAGCATGGTATATTCTATCATGGGTGGAAATGGCGAATGTTACAATTGTGTAAAGTGATCACTTAAGCCAACCATAAAAAGATAGGTCATAAGTCCTATTACACCCAAATGACTTCTATACCTACTTTCCCATAATTAATACAGTTCCGTCTCTGTGAGATATCTATAATATACA
>JADDOH010019340.1:0-14250 GCA_016648135.1 Agrypnia vestita
AAAGTAATTTCAACTACCGTATCAAAAAAGTGGATTGCTCTATGGACAAAAATAAAAATTAATCAATTAATAAAAATAAGAACTACATATAAGGTCGATATATTCACGGAAACATGGAGGGTTGCTATAGCTTAGTGGTCAGAGCACCGGCCCCGGAAAGGAGGTGACCTGGGTTCGAATCCCAGTAGTAACCTAATATTTTTTCGTGAATTAGATTTTTCTGTATGTCTTTCTAATTGATTAATTAATTTGGTTATTAAATATTTCACAGAACTTTGTTCTGAAAAATTACAACTTCACAAATATGAATGTGTTCTTGAATATATAATATCTGTTGTATAAATGTATGTCCAAATAAAAATGAATTATTCAATTAATCATGGCGTCCATCTAGCGGTGGCATTGCAAAGTAATTTCAACTACCGTATCAAAAAAAAAAAGTGGATTGCTCTATGGACAAAAATAAAAATTAATCAATTAATAAAAATAAGAACTACATATAAGGTCGATATATTCACGGAAACATGGAGGGTTGCTATAGCTTAGTGGTCAGAGCACCGGCCCCGGAAAGGAGGTGACCTGGGTTCGAATCCCAGTAGTAACCTAATATTTTTTCGTGAATTAGATTTTTCTGTATGTCTTTCTAATTGATTAATTAATTTGGTTATTTAATAAATTTGATTACTAAAATTATCTTTAATTTCATAAGTTGTTCCAAATTAACAATATAAATTATATTTTGATGTATGACGTAGTTTCTAAAAAACTCAATGTTGTATACGTGGCCTCTCAAGCCCCACGTCGGTACTAGTGTAACAAAAAAACCACCTCGGTAGTTAAAGGTTAAAATAATTATAAATTTATAATAAGTGAAAGCAAAAACTTTCATTTTCATTTCATTTTTCATTTTAATTTCATTACCTATACATAAATTTCAATACGAAATTTACTATCATGAACGCTATATGCAAAAACCTAATCACAGCTCTAGTTGCACGATGTTTTGATTGTATGTATATTTTTTTATAATTTCTTCATTTATTTTTTGAAAATATAAATAACTCTGGTCATACAAAATTGTTGCGCAATTCTGTCCTTAAATATTAAAGTATCTACATTATCTTTGAATATCTGTCTCACTATTAGTTCCATCCAAATCGTTTAGAAGTTTACGGTTACATTTTAAAAATGCATCAAAGTGACAACAATCATTGTATGTAATCTTCTAATAAATCATAATTATACCTACTACAATGAAGGACCTGTACTATTTACTGCTTAGTGTCAATTCGGTGTACCCTACATAAAAAACTGTCAACATGGAATCAAAAAAATTTTTGCGTAATTTTTTTGTTAAATTTTTAATTCACTATTTTATTTATAAAATTTAAAAAAATAACCCGACCAATGAAACGCCTTACTGGATCCCTAAAGCAACAGGTTCATTATTACAAATTGACAAACAACAATAAATAAATATACTTTAAAACAACATAACGAGTGTGTTATATATATAATGCAGTACCTATACGAATATTTAAATGTAAAGTTAAAACAAAAATATAAATAAACCGTATATGCTTAATTACTTTTGTAGTTCATTTTATTATTCATTATTTATTTTTTTGTTTTAATTTTTAAGCTTGTTAGCTTTGGTACATTTAAATATTCGTATATTCGTATTGATGTATTTTTAAATGTAACTGTAAAGTTCTAAACAATTTGGATGTAAATAATAGTGAGACAGATGTTCAAGGATAATGTAAATGCTTTAATATTTAAGGACAGAATTCAGCAGCAATTTTTTTGCAAATGTCATATAAACCTTCAGAATGAATGATGATGGAAATATTATTTGAGATAATATGATGTTCTATTTACACATATTTAAACAGTCATAAATAATTCAAAATAATCCATCACGTCGCACTGCATAAGCTTCAATTTATCATATTTATATATTATACCTCGTAATTCCGATAATATATTCTCACATGTAAATCGTCGCTAATGTTTACTTACTAAATGTGTTCAATATCTATACCTATAAAACTCAATGTCTGTCTGTCTGTTCTCTATACAAATCCACACCGTTTGTTCAATTCGATTCAAAATTTGCATACTTATGCTTTAGGACCCGCCGGGTAACATAGGCGACATTCCCCTCGTATTCTTTTAAACCTTCCCCTCCGCTGATATATTTTCGATGCAAATCTGTACCGTTTGACCGATCAGACTCAAAATTTGGAAACTTATTCTTTAGGACTCGGTGGGTAATATAGGCAATATTTTCCCCTATTCTCATACCCCTTCTCCTCCCCCTGACATGTTTTCGATGCAATTCTATACCGTTCGAATCAAACCTTGGTTTCCCCCCACAAATTTATTTTCAACTTAATCCTTAACCCGTGCAACGCCGCGTACGAACAGCTAGTATAAATATATAATGCTGATCCTTTATTTTATAATCTAATGAAATTTATATTTTGAAAAACCTGTTTCATAAAATTTAAAATAAAATAAATTTTAATAAATATTATTATTATGTTAAGTTTAAGCGTCATTTTAAATGTGATTATTACATTAAATATTATTTTGCTTTATGGCCTTGATTTTGGGTTTCGTAAACATAATTAAGAAGTGGAGAGAATATCATTTTTTGTTGACTATTTAATGGCGTTGTATTTGGATCATTTGTGTGTTTATTGATTTCAAGAAAGTTCTTCAAGTAAATTCATTCAAAAAAATTTGGTTTCTGTATGTAAAGGTATTGGCGCGTTATAGAGCGGGACATGGTTTTCATTTAGTAAATGAGATGCAAATGAATCTAAATTTAAATTTTTGTAACAGCACATACATATGTTCCGTGAATCTAGTTGAAAAAATCCTTCCCGTTTGTTCAATATAGGTGGCATTGCCATCTTTATGATCACACGTTAATTTATATGTGCCACTATTTTCTAATTCGATACGAATATATTCGAATCTTCTGTGTATAGTTTTCTGGGATATTCTGCCGTGTGTGTGTGACCTCTCTGGCCAACGTTTCGGATCCCATTGCAGGGTCCATCATCAGGGCTGATGTGGTGAGTGAGTGTTGAAGTGTAGGTTAAGTATTACCTTGCAATACCGTACCGAAGTCAGGGTGTCTCCAAGTTTGTGTTATGTTAAATACTGGATTGCAGTACCGTGTCGAAAGCAAGGTGTGTGTAGTGTTTTATATATCTACTAACGGATGTCGGACTGTGCGGATCGTCTATTTGATTTATCTTGCAGCGCCGGATACCAAGATGTTCTTAACTTAAGACCGTCATCCCTATTAATGTTTACCGGGTGCTTGTATATTTCGATTGCTTCTTTGACCAGGCGTGTGTGGTGACTTTTGGGCTTTCCTAAGATTTTTGGCTCAAATGAAAAATGGTGGCCCGTATCTAGAAAGTGCTCAGCCAATGCCGATTTTTCCGGGTGACCGAGTTTGCATGCTCTTTTATGCTCATCAACCCTCTTTGAAATCGTGCGTGCTGTTTGTCCCACATACACTTTGTCGCAATTTTGACAATCGAGCCTATACACACCGTCGGTCTCAAGGGGATCCCGATCCTTCGCTGGTCTTAAGAGGTCCTTAACCTTGTTGTTTGTGCCGAACACTGTCTTAATATTCTGTTTCTTGAGCGCTTTGGCAATCCTGTCTGTTACATTATGGATATAAGGCAAGAAAGCAATCCCTTTGATCTCAGCTTCTGTGTTTTTCTCGGAGCTGTTAGATTTGGCTCTTATGATGTGCCGTCTTTGGTATCCATTGCTTTCTAGCGCGTCGCTCAGTGTACGAATCTCCTCCTGCAGATGTTCTTCTTGGCATATTCGTTTAGCTCTCGTAGCTAAGGTATTAATTAGACCTCTCTTCTGCGCTGGGTGGTGGTGGGAATCTGCATGCAAGTAGCGGTTCGTATGGGTCGGTTTCCTGTAGACCCTGTGCCCGAGACTACCATCTGTGTTCCTTTTCACTTCTACATCCAGAAATGGTAGTTTATTTTCTTTTTCTATCTCCATGGTGAATTTTAATTTCCTGTGCAGCGTGTTGAGGTGTTCGAGAAAGTCCTGTAATTTTTCTTTCCCGTGAGGCCAGATTGCAAACACGTCATCAACATACCTCCACCAAACCTTGGGGATCAAAGTTGCTGTATCTAGAGCCGTTTCTTCGAATTTCTCCATTACGAAGTTTTCAATTACTGGGGAAAGTGGGTTTCCCATTGCTACACCTTCCACTTGTTGGAAAAGTTCACCCTGAAATGAAAAGTATCCACTTGTTAGGCAGTGTCGAAAAAGTGCGCACATGTCTTCCTCATAGACTTCTTCCAAAAGACTCATAGCATCGTCCACAGGCCCATTTGTGAAGAGAGATATAACGTCAAAACTGACTAGTATATCATCACTTTCTATCTTCACGTTTTTCAGCATTTTAACAAAATGTGCGGAGTCCTTCACCCCCGAAGATGTCTTCCCGGTCTGCATCTGTAAGAGACTGGCCAAGTGTTGCGACAACTTATATGTCGGCGCTCCTATTGCGCTCACAATCGGTCTTAACGGAACTCCATCCTTGTGAATCTTAGGCAGTCCGTACATCGCTGGTGTTTTGGACGCTTGCATAAACAATCTGTAGTGTAATTCGACCGGAATGCTCGAGGCTTTAACCAGCTCTCTAGTTTTTCGGTCAATTTTATTTGTTGGATTCTTCTTAATCCTTTTGTATGTGCTGCTGTCCAATAATACACGCATCTTCGATGTGTAGTCCCTTTGGTTAAGAATTACAGTCGCGTTCCCTTTATCTGCTGGAAGAACCAGGATATCATCGTTCGTGCGAAGGCTTTTCAATGCAGCACGTTCTTCTCTGGTTATATTGGGACGTGGCGGTTTAGCTTTTCTTAATATAACGCACGTGTCCTGTCGAATTTCCTCCGCAATGGCCACCGGAATCTTCCGCAAAGACGCTTCTACGCCACAAATAATATCGTCTACTGGGATTACTCTTGGTGCTATGGCGAAGTTTAGACCTTTTGCCAATACAGATATTGTCGCCTTGTCCAATGGATGTCCCGATAGGTTCTTCACCACCTTCGCAGAATCTAGCTCTTTCGTCGCGTGTTTCTTATTCCGGTTTAAAGATTCAAATTTGCGTTTCTGTCGTGACTCCACCAGTTGTTTGTTGCGCCATGCTTGCATCGATGTCATCTTGTCCACTCTCGTCCAATCGTCATAAGACAATGGTCCACTCAGGCTCAAATGTAGGTCGTAGAGGATCCTAGTGACTTTATCCAACTCCAACCGTGTGCTGTATACTCGTTCTCTTATAAGGGCAGCCTCAGCTCGTTGAAATACTCTCTCCGCTTTCTCCGTGTAGATATGTCGTCATATTTTTATGAAATTTGGTGTTGCCGACTGTGCTTTACATCTCTGTAGAAAAGCTAAGTTGCTAAGCAGCTTTTCTTTCTTACTTCGTAAGCTCTCCAGTCGGCGTGTATTTAGATAAACTTCCTCCCCATAGAGGTTCGTTAAAAATGTCCTTAGGTTTTCACGGCCGTTCAGAATCTTCTGTGTATAGTTTTCTGGGATATTCTGCCGTGTGTGTGTGACCTCTCTGGCCAACGTTTCGGATCCCATTGCAGGGTCCATCATCAGGGCTGATGTGATGAGTGAGTGTTGAAGTGTAGGTTAAGTATTACCTTGCAATACCGTACCGAAGTCAGGGTGTCTCCAAGTTTGTGTTATATATGTTAAATACTGGATTGCAGTACCGTGTCGAAAGCAAGGTGTGTGTCTTCTTGTAGTGTTTTTATATATCTACTAACGGATGTCGGACTGTGCGGATCGTCTATTTGATTTATCCTGCAGCGCCGGATACCACGATGTTCTTAACTTAAAACTTATCTTAAAAACTTAAAAACTTAAAATCTTAAAAACTTCGAATATATTCGAGTTTTTAAGATTTGTACCTATATTATTATTAGTTCTAAAAGCTATTTTTAAGCCGCATTTTTTAATTTTATTAGTTATTTTTATTGAAATTGGATTATTGAAATACTAAGTATGCAAATTTAGTAATAATATATTTTTGAATAGGATATATAAGATTATTTTTATTTTTAAATGTTTTGTTTCTAATTGTTTTTTCGATATCATTTATCCTATAGCCGTTATTTATTGTAATTTTTTTAATTTTCGTTTTGATTCGCATTTTTACTTGGGGGATACTGCCCGGTCTATGCATCATAGAATGAATGATAAGCGGATAATTTACGGGACCATGGGATGCTGATTTTGCATTAATTGTTAGCAACAAGCATGCCATCGGTGAATTTTGGTTTCTTAAATATTTCAAAATCATGGTTATTATTGCATTTGCCGATTGTTAGATCCGTATTTTAGATTCCATCTCATGTTCCAACCGCTGTTTTAAATAACAAAAAATCACCGTGAAGCTGATTTTTTGTTAATATTATTTATCAATTTAGTAAATATGTCTAGTTGTCTGTTTTGCCCTTCCATCATAGGAGGATATCATGTACATATCTGACATATGTTTTCAACATTTCATTTAATTTATTTAAAAATAAATATGTAGTTTTACAAGCCAAACAAAAAAACTATAAATAAAAATTTATTATTTACGCATTCTTAGTTAGAATTTTAATAGTAATTATATAAAAAAACTTGTTTTTAAAATGCAATATTTATGAAATTCATATTTTTAACGAAAGCTTTGTTTTAGTGGCGCCAGGACTATAAGTTCATTTTTATAACCAAGGTACTTTATTATAGCAATAAGTAATGAAGCATATATTTATATCACGTATAAAACCTTCACAATCTCCCTTGCTACAAAACTAGACAAATATCTAATCGTAATATAATATTATGTTCAGCATATGTCTAGAACATGGTGAATACTAATGCGGCACGTAGAGCGACAACTAGATAACATATTTAAGATACGAAAAATAATGGAAAACGTTGGGAGTTTAATAGTTATCTACACTAACCTGCTTTCAAAAAACATTGTGATAACATTTATAGAATAAAACAATGTTGTTAATTAAGAAAATTTGTTGTCCTACATGGGTTTGTTAATTTTGTTGAAATTACTCTAAACAATAGAAAAGTTAAGTGAGAATTAATAAAAACGAAATCATTTATTCCCATATTCAGACTAAACGACGAAAATGTCGTCAGAAATATGCCTACTAACTGTTCAGAAACAATTCACGACGACAGAATTTGTACAATCTCCGGAAGACCTAGATATCATAGACAGAAGTAGAAGGCATATTGAAAAAGCTTTCATTCCACTGGCGTCGGCAGTTCGTCTAGGAACAGGCTTGGATAAAAAAGTATAGTAATAACAAAAAGGCCACGCAACAATAAGTTTCAGGAAATATAATTGAGAACTTCAAATATTTCAGAGCGAATGCCTTCAACTCCAACACAATGAAAACCGAGTTGAAAGCGTGATGAAGAAAATGATCGAAGCTAACAAATATGCGTACGATTTAAACAAAATATTTAAAAATAAGTCGTAAGACCAAAATAATAATTTATAAAATTGTTCTTAGACCAATAATTTTATAATACTGTAACGAGTTGCTTAAAGGAATTACGCACTCCTGTCAACAACACTATCGAAGGATCGAGAATTATCTACGACTTTCGAGAGACGTCTGAAACTTTCCAGAAACACCTGGAAGCCACGAAAATTTTCTCGTAAACACTAGAAAAGACTAGGGAATTCTCGAGAATTTGGAAATCAAATGGATCCAGGCCGCGGAGCGCACATTTTATTCTGAAGTTTCTTAAGTCGCGACTCTAGCGGTGAATCGCGAGGCAAAAACAGTATTACCATAGGGCGTGTAAACAAAGCGACAGATAATTAAGTGAAGTGCTTACTCTTGCGCGATATTTGTGCGGAGACTTCTCGAAAGTGTTACCCAGTGAGATTAACGATTTATGGACGAGTGATATATTACGAAGTAGTGTGATTTAAAGGAAAGCGTTAAGTTTAATAGTGTTAGATGACTTTTCACGTTGAATTGTTATTAATCAGTAATAAATAAATCTGTAATTAAATTTCAGCGTTTTCATTCATTCCTCCCGCAGCCACGATACGTGACAATGTGGTCGTGAAACATGGGCCTTAATCCTGGCAGAAAAATATGCTAAACATCTGATGGAGGCAGGTGAGCCTTGCAGCTATCGCAAGTTATGTACGGCAAACCAAATATCTCAGCTGTGCTGGGATCGTCGTATTCCGTGGGGTAACAGCAACCCCACAGAATACGACGTTTGGAAAACCTCGAAGAAGATGAGGTAGTCGCTTTGTGAAAGACGCTAGAGAACTTGACGATCTTAACTAGACTAAGATTACGTGTGAAGATACAGACTGCAGTGGGGAAAGACTGCATGGAAAGACAAACCCCTCCTTAGAAAGAACCTTAATGTATCCATAGATAATGACTTTATTTCATATTATTTTAAAACAAATGCGTACACGGAAAACGTATCATATGGATATTTCTACGATTTTCAAACAATCATCTAGTTAACGTTAGTACTATGGAAATAAGACTAGCCTACTGGAATCCCAGAATGCGGTTTGATTCTTGACTGGATCATTATTTTGTTGACTGACTGAACCACTTGACCAATAGGCATGCGAATAATAAATTGACTTTATTATCACCATCATCATCATCTTCAAACCATTGTCTAAGTAGGTTCGGGGGGCCGAAGACTCGACAAGGTGTTTCCATATCCCCAGTTTGCGTCAACCAGTCCAGACCCATTCAGTTTTCATACACATTTTTTGCTGCTTCTCCCAGCTTAATCTTGGGCGACCCACAAACCGTCTTCCTTCCGGAGTCGCCAAGAGAATTCTTCTTGGTATTCATTCCTCTGGCATTCTGAGTACATATCCAAGCCACCTATGTTACCCGCCAGGTTCTAAAGAATAAGTATCCAAATTTTGAGTCCGATCGGTCGAACGGTACGGATTTGTATTGAAAATATATCTCGATGAGGGGAAGGGGTAAAAGGGGGGAGAAATGTCGCCTTTGTTACCCGCCGGGTCCTATAGCATAAGTATGCATAATTTGAGTCAAATCGGACAAACGGTGTAAATTTGTATACAGAACAGACAGACAGACAGACATTGAGTTTTATATGTATAGATTTGTAGAAGTATGACGTTATTGTGTTTAATATTGTAATGCAATAATTTAAAACGATAAGCTTGGAAGTTGAAAATTAATCGAAGACAGTATACATAAATGTCCTTTATTTTGAAATATCGCGATATGACTGCACTTTCTCATCGGTTCAAACGTTTTATTCAAGCAAAGACAATCAAATGTAATCAATTAAAAAAAATTGAATTTGAAAAATTTATATCTTATAGGTAGGTACCTACCTATCTAAATATTGAAATGAATGAAAATGAAAGAAAAAAAATTACTGGCGTCTTTTTTTTTTCAAATAATTTGTGCGAATTCGCATGCAACGTTGTGTCAAAAAGATTTAAGATTTTGGACAACTGAACATTTACATTTTTATTTGTATAAATAAATAGTAGATATATAAAAACAAATTAGGCTTACAAAAAAATCTTCATATTCGAATGGGACGTTGTGCCATAATTTCAAATCAATCGGTAGTACTTATAAAAAACATTTATAATTACTCATCTACGCACAACAAATTACAATGCCAAACATTAGTTTAATACTTTTTTGTTGCATCTTAAAAAAATAATATAATATAGTAATACAATGTGCTCAATTTTTTTTATAAAATCTAATTTTTAGTTCAATTACTGCAGCACTGGCAACGCCGCGTATTCATGCTAGTAGGTAATTAAAATATTGGTGCAACGAAAATTCATTAATCCTTTAAACAGAAAATAATTAATACTTTAAATTGTATCGTTTTTCACATTAAATTTATCTATTTACTTTTAACAACGGTTTACTTTCCACAACAGTTGAGTAATCAATGTAAAAATATTTTTGATACGCATATTTGTAAAAATAAAAACTTATCCATAACATATTATAGATGTGGTAAAATTAATAATGATGGACATGTAATAAGTTAACGACCAAGAACTCATGACACAGCACCATTCTAGTCATACGGGTGTTAACATATCTGTGGTCTTTGTATTTCCATCGTCAGTTTCATCCCCTTACCTAGGAGGGTTAGGGGGCCAAATTCTCTATAGAATGCTTCAAGCCCTCCGGGGTTTAACGCTGTGTCAATTGAGGACCAATCAGTACCAATCAATCAATGTCTTCATAAATGCTGCTGTTTATCTCATTTTCTTTGTATGTCCCAACCCACCGGCCGCCTTCTCTCCTGACTAATTAGATGCGCCTTGGTAATCGTTCATCTGGCAAAGCTAGATAAAAAATGTATTCAGTAGAGATCTCTCTGCATATACTTGATAAATACCGCATATATTGACTTAATTGTACAAGATACAAAGAAAAATTTTGGTCACATTAGTTCATTATATATATTGAGTTCCGTAATATTTTTTTTATTATGTTGACACTACGTATTTTAGATACACAGAAGCATACTGATAATCTGAAATGTTAAATGGGAGTTCCGTATTATTTCTAAAGGGGGGCCATTGAGGTGATTTTGTGAATATGTAATGGCGAAGGTGTTTTTGTGCATAGGTATGTAATGGCGTTGTAATGGAATGTTAATTAATGGGTTTGTTTTGATTACATGTGTTTACTTTATCAAGAAAATAATAGGCTACATAACGTTATAAGTAAGATGTGTGCACAATTTTGACAAAATTGGCTAAGTAGTTTTGGGATATCTCCACCAGTTTAATTTGTGGAATTTTTGAATGAGTAATGAATATAAAAGATTAGGAAAAAAGAAGTTTTTTTTTTAATTTTAAAGTAGTATAACCCCCTTAAATATCTCCGGCACACTAGAATGTCGACATTCCTCCCGAATTAAAGTTTTTTTTTTTTATTATATATTCATACAATAACCCGCTTATATGCGCATCATCTCTTAACCACCGCAGCTGGGCGAGGCCACATAGAAATTATATTATTTACGTACACGGAATATTTCACCCGCTTCCCAATGTCCAATCGAGCTGAAATCCTGTATATAGCCGAAAAAATATTTTTTACTTTTTAGTACATTTAAAAATAGGCATGGTTTAAAAAATAATAATAATGTATTTAAAAAGAAAAGCATTTCCGTACAACTCGGTGGACTGTAGAGTGGGTTTACGAAACTATAAAAAACCGTTTGGTTGGACATTTCATTTTTTGACAATTCATTTCATACATCATTATTTGCTATGACAGATAGATTACTTTAGTAGACACTTTCTTTGGCTGTCAATTGTTGACGTCTCTTTTTGTCTAGCAATCCATCATCAAAACCGAATTTGTCAAATCGATATGTAGGTGTCTACTGATGTTCATGTTGTGAATACTAGAGAAGAATTTTAAATTTCATTTATCAATAATAAAATTTAATAAATAAGCTCCATTATTTAAAATTATTCAAATCATGAAATATAATTTAAAATAAAACACAAATCACTTTGAAAACAAAGTGATTTGTATTTTATTTTAATAATAATGTCACCACAAAGTTCAAGCCTTCAAACAGAAGAAAAAATATTCTTCGAACAGTAAATATAATTTGTAAGGTATGAACATGTACAAATGAGGTAATATCAAATGTTACACAATATCGTGAGTATCGAGACCGAAAGGAAAAAACCAAGAAGACCACAAGCAATATGGATAGATTCAGATCTTCAACGAGACCAGATAAACAGCCCAGGAAAGAATAAAGTGGGGAAGAATGGTTAGAGGAGCTAATCCCAAATGAGCGAGGTAAGGCGAGGACAAAGAAGAAGAAGAATTATTCCTACTGAATAGACGCTGTAAAACAATTTTATTTTTATAAAGTAAGGCGTCTATAAAATAACATATTTCATCATCTTTTTTCTACTAAAAATATCCGCTTTATTCATTTTTCAGAATTCTTTTTCTTTTACCTGTCAAATATTACGTGTCGTACATAACTCATTTTCGAATAAAATATTATAACTAAGTTTTACAAGAAACACAATGAAATATTATATTGTTTTAACTACCAGGGGCGCGCATTTACATTTTTAAAATGTTCATAAAAATTAATAAATGGATTTATTTATCAAATTAATTTAATAAAATGTAATTCTTAAAATTTAACTTTAAGAAAATTAATTTATTTTTTCAATTGGTTGAGCAACTTTGTAGATTGACATTTAAAAAAAATTGATTTTATGATTTTATTTTAATCCGATATATTCATTAATTGCACCTACATATTTCGGAATATTCTTTCAATCGTAAGGGTGTTTTATAAATGTCAAAATATCAACATGAATGATGTCTTTTGTTTTTGGGTTTCTAAATTATTTTTAATTATTATTGCTGAAATTCTTGATTACGCAAAATTATTTGAAAAATTTTACGAATTGAACTAGCAGTAAAATAAAATTAATTATTAATAATATTTTGTTTACTTTTACATGCTTTACTAATTTCTAATGATTCTAAATTATTCAATTTCAGAACAAAATAATTTATGTGTAAAATTGAAAATCCTAAATTTTTATCAAAACCGTAATCCTTTTCTAATAAATGATTTGCAAATTCGGAAATAATTTTGATATTTTGACATTTATAAAACACCCTGACGATGGAAAGGTTTTTCCGAAACAACGATGTAATTAATGAATATAAGAAGATTAAAACAAATAATAAAAAAATAAAAAATAAATTTAAGACAAATATAATTTTTATTAATATTTTATAATTATATCACATAGTTTTGTTAATTCCTTATAGAAACAGGGAGTTTATGGAAATATTTAGCACCCACATAACTATAGTGGTGCCGGCAGTAATATTTACCGTAGAATATTCAATCAGGTCTTATTTTAGGATAGCTTATTTTATATCTATGTTTATGGATTTGTAATAGAACAGTCATTTTATAAATGTTTTCTCCCGTTTTTTACCATCAAAACCAACAATATTTTTACCATCTATTATTTCAGTATATTTTTATTGATGTTTGAAGAATGCATTAAAAAAATCAAATGAAAAAATTTAAAATTCAATAAGTTACAGGCTGATAAAGTGGGGGTGTCTCAAAAAAATGGCGCGCCCTGATTGACATGATCCCAATGTCAATCAGTAATCTGTAATCAAAATCAAAAAATCCTAGTAATCCGAAATCAAAAAAAAAGATTCATTCTTAATCAAAATTAGATGGCGTTGGTCAGCCAATTTTAATAGTTATTAAATTAATTATCATATTGAGAGGTATATACATTTGTCTATTATGTCGCCTTACCGCTGTACCTTTATAAATTTTTAACGTAAATTTTATTTATTTTTTCCTGTTGTATATTGAATAAAATTCTCTGAGTAGTATCCTAAGTGAATTTTATGTTGCGCGTGTTTACGCAAATTTTACCGTTTGCAGATGGACCTGGTAGACGTGTGTTATTGCTACAAAATGGTTAAAGAAAAACAAACCAAAATATACAATTGTATTTTGCAAGAATCTTTTAACTATTCCTAAAGTCTTATCCACAAATGAGCAGCTAAATAAATAACTATTTTATTTCATACTGGCAAATCCACCTAATTTATTATTTGTGTGTATTTGACGGTTAATTCGTGCGAACGTATATTTTATTCTAACAGCCTACAAAATCCACAAGGCTTTACAACTAGCACGCTAGGGACACTTAGCACAATGGAAAAAAGTATTTTTACTGTTTTATTTCACTTCCGTTACTTCCGTTACTCGCTCCGCCACGCTGCCTGAAAAAACAGCGTTCGTTTGTATTAATTCTTCTTCTAGTTTTCTCCAGCTCACATCCATCCATTTGTGCACACAAGCCACCTTTGACGACCTCAAACTTCTCTATTCGAAGACTTCTGCATCCATGCTTTCTGAATTCCTTTTTAATGAAAATTCACACTGATGATCTAATCATATTTAATTAATTCAGTGAGTTAATTATAATGAGTCAATTCAATTGTCGTCATATTAAGTTTTGGAATATACTGTGTAATTTATACGCATCTTTTAAACAAAAGTAAGCGTACGTGAATACGAAAAGGCTGTCCAGATATCGCACTTTGCTAAGTCCGA
>JADDOH010019345.1:0-24179 GCA_016648135.1 Agrypnia vestita
GCGCAGATTAATAAAGCAAAATAATTACGTGCGATATTTTGTCGTAACAGATTTTTCTCGATAGATTTACCTAGCGATAATAAAGAAATTATGGACAAGTAAGATAAATTACGAAGCATTGCGATTTAAATAATAGTATATTCATTTAATTTTTGTTTAGTGATTTTACCCGTTCTATAATTAATGAATCACTAATTAATAAATCGCTAATTAATTTCCAGTGTTTTTATTTGTCTCCCGCATTGAAATTGTTGCACTTTTATATTTCACCGAGGACCGAACCCATATAAATGTACCATAACGATTGCGGGAGTCCCCGCTGTACGTGTTCCCGTGTCCTGTTCCCCGATGCAAATTGTTTCCACCGTACCCCCCGACGGGTAAACACTCCATTAATCCCGGGAGGAAATGTGCCCACGCGTCAAGCGTCGGTCCACGTTAAATGGTTTGTATAGTAACTGTCCCGTTTATAGTCTGGGAATTGTGGTCACCCCTTCCGCGCTTTAGGGCTTTCAAGTGTGTACTTGCGCCTTACAAGGAAAATCGATTTGGTATCTGCGTCATTTTGGGGGCTATCGTGCCTGGAGACAAATCACTTTTCCTTTATAAAAGGTTTTGCCAATCAAATTACATTTTCGACATTGCGCGTCACGTGTACCATTATCGATGATCAGGAGCAAATTAATTTATGTATTTAAACCATTCGTATTTATTGCGCAAATAACGACGTCGAAGGCTGATAATCAAACAGTATTTTTTCATACCATTAGCCTTGTTTTTTTACTAGTGACTAGGGGTAGAAAACTTTTTTTCAGCAGGCTCGTATTTAGTTAATTTACGCAAAAAAATATTTTTTTTTGTAACTTGCCCAACTACTTTTACCCTTTTATTTACGTTAATTATAAAACAAGTAAGCGAATCGAAAAAAATTAAGACATGCTTTTATACGCTTTCTCTACATATAGTACATTCGTAAACATTTTTTAAATCACCCTTGCAGTGTCCAATTATTAAACACGTTTTTTTAAAGTTTAAAATAAATTTTCGAACGACATGTAATTTAGTTCCTTCTGCGGCTCTTATGAATGACATGATTATAAATTTAATGTAGGAGACGTGATTATTAATTTCAATCGAAATAATGACCAATCATGTCTTGTATTGTATTGTCATCCACTTTACGTTAATGTTGAAAGTTTCAGAGTTCTAGCTAGTCAGAAAGATGGTGAAAAATCAATTTCAAGATTACACCACCACAAAAAAACAACAGATAAATAGAGTTAAATAATAGCATGTTAAAATACACTCGCTTATTCAGTTGTTTTTTTAAGTAACGAAATTAATTTGGCTAATGCGCCAGAAATTATAATTTAAGATCTTCTTTGTAAAGTATCTAACTAACAAAAATATTTTTTCCAGATGTTGTAGTATTTCTAATATTTTAAAGGGTGATTTATTCATAATACATTTTTTTTATTTAGAATCCAAGTTTACATTTTTTCAATTTAAATACAATTTTTTACATGTTATGTATTAATATATTTTTTTATTAATTACGAATCCAAATAAACTATTATTTTTCATTATTTTTTTCAACTTAAATATAATTTTTTACATTTTTTTGGAATTGCCACTCAACTATCCCTTCCTGAGTGTCAGTGTAATTATACAACAAAAAACAAGAAATAAATACATAAAAAAAGAATAATAGTACTACAGAAGAGAAAAAGTAAAAAAAAACGTAAGTAAACACAATAAACATAGTTTACATACGATATTATTTACATATATTTTTAGCAGGAAATTTGAAATATTTATAATACATAAAGGTATAAAAGAATAATAACTCTACAGAAGAGAAAAAAGTAAAATAAAAAAAATACATAAGTAAACACAATAAACATAATTTATATACGATATTATTTACAAATATTTTTAGCGGGAAATTTGAAATATTATAATACATATTATAATATAAAAGCAATTTTAAAATAAACCTAAAAATAATACAGAAGTGAAAAATTTAAAAATAAAAAAACATAAGTAAACGCAATAAACATAGTCTACATAAGATATTATTTACATATATTTTTAGCAGGAAATTTGAAATAATATAGTATATAAAGGTATGAAGGCAATTTTGTAGATGCAGATCACGTGTTTTTCTATACATAAATGTTTTAGCAGGTAAGTGAAATAATATACAATCGTATAAAATTATTTTTAGGAGATGTAGTGCAGATGTATGTACAAATAAAATATTTAAGAAAATAGAAATATAGTAAATATTTGGTAAAAGCAATAATACACACAAGAAGAATATTAATATAATATTAATAATATTAATTACTATATTAATAAGTAAAATTTTAAACATAATATGAGATGGGAACTTATAAGATAGAAACCAGGTAAATTTATTCAAGTTTAATCCAAAATTAACAATCATTTAAACTTTCTGAGAAATGTCAATTCCAGCAAAGTGTCTAATGTAGCGGAGACGTCAATACATTTATCAAGAACCGTTTGAGATTTAGTCAGCTGTAGGAAGAAGTAATAATGTCTTTAGATTCGACTGAAAGTTTGAGAATAAAGAAGGGGTATTTGAGGATATAAATTACTTCGTAAAATTTACAAAATAGATTGCATGAAACCAAAAAAATCTAGCCTTAACTGCTCTCTGCTCTGTTACATAAGGTATATTTAAGAATGTTCGTATATATGAAATTGATATGAAGGATCTAAGGGCATACTAACGGGCTTACATATGGTATATTTATTAAAAAGGCTTATTCCCTGCAATAGACTTTTGACGTCCCTTGGTAAAGTGCCTCTCTTTAGCGAAATTATTAATTGCTGTCCTTAGTATTTTCAATATTAATTTATTATTTTTCAACATGCAATAAAATATGTAAAAATTTTGGTAATTTTAATTTAATTTTTTAACTTTAATGTAGTTGATAATTTAGCGTTAAAATCACATTGTATCATTTCATGACCTGGTTTATTTTAGTCCAGTGCTATTTTACCTTGCAGAATTTTTACAACATAATTTTATGGACCTTGAACATTGATATATTTCCAACATCATTTTTGGTGGATACTTTTATGATTTTTTTTTCACTTTTTTAAAATACGATAATTTTTATATTTAAATTAAATATTGTTTATTTTTAAGCATAAGCACTATCTTATACATCCCTTCAGTTGAAAAGGGATCCCGTTCCACAAAAATCTGTTGATAAATTTAATGCCCTTGCTGACAATTACGACGTCGACTTCCATACAAAGTACAAAAGACCAAAAATAGTCCTTCTAAGTGAGTAATTCCCAACCCCATTATAGCAGATAAACCTTGACACAACTCCATAATTAACTTTCAACTCCTCTTTGCCCTAATGAAGAACAGGAGGTCCTTTGACTCAGTACTCTGATGCAATCTTCCCTCTGTATTGTGCGTGCAGTGTTCCAGTCAATCATTTACGATAAACTTCAGAAAAAAAAAATTAATCTAATTTATAATTTACTCTGTTTTTAACCAGTTATGTTTTCTTAAAAGTAAAAATACCATTTCCTTTATCAAGTTTTTTTTATCACAAACGTGACTTTTTTTGCATGGATTTTTTGTTCAATATAATATTTATTACACAATTGTGTGATTCATAGTTCGTCTCCATTTAAGAGCATTATTGCTCTTGTACTCGGACAAGGAACTATGAATTTACATTTAATTACTTACATTTTATTATTTTATATTATATTTTATATCTAGGATGAAGTAGAGTGAACGTCTTTGACTTTGAAGGTAATGGTATCTAGTTCAGTTCATAGAGACGTTCTTTCAATTTGCTCTTCAATTGTTCTGTATCCTTTATCTTTTTCATTTCGATTAGGTTATTAAAAAATTTCATGCCTGAGTATATGAAACTTTATTGGTTTTTTTTTGTATTGCATTTTTAAAAAGTACCTTATAATTAATTTATAAATTATATATATAAGTCCTGCAATTTTTTCATATTTTTAATATCAGTAATTGTGACATAGAAAAAAGATAAATAATCATCGTAACATCTCAAAATACGAATAATATTCAACAATATATATTTACTCTAATAATGAACATATTAATTTAAGGTCGTTTATAAATATATATTTTTTACTTCTTCAACAAAAAAATGACTAAAAAAGTATTTATATTAATAACAATAAAACAATTAGTATAAAGTATTTATTTAATTATCAACATCACAATTTAAATTCGAAGTATAGATATTAACGAAAATAAAAAGAAGTATACTGTATGAATTAAATAAATAATTAAAAACTAATGTGAATGCAAATTTAAGAAATAACTTTGTATTTGCAAAAAGGATTTTATTTATAATATTAAATATGATGGTAATTTAATAAATATGTAATAAAACAATAAATTACATGTTAGGAATTTATAAATAATAATTTGCTTATTGATTGGTTTTGTGACGCTCGCCTAGTTATACAGTGTTCGGTGGTTTTGAGCCCCATGCCAGGACGCTTACAAGTTAGTCCTATTTTCAAGCACAAGCGTTTAGCTTAATTTAAAAATAGTTAGAATATTGATGGGACATGTACTCCGTGTCCGCATCTCTATTAAAAATAAATAAATTATAATATTTAAAAATATAAATTAATGTACCTATTTAACTTTAAAACAAAAAATTTGCATTTTTTTTGCCGGAGGTACCAGGATCGATATTCTTCTCCACAAAATAAAGGGTTTTGAGTATGTAATATTGAGAGCATATAATTTTTTTTTATGGTAATAAACAAAACGAAAATTTCAAATACCATATTTTCATATTGTACCGCAACTACTCGCTGAATAAACATTTTGTATGTTAACAGGTACATACTGAAATACATACATAAAAAAATATTTTAATACGAAGCGGCAAAAATTCGGGTCAGCAAAGCCCATCTGATCCCAGTATTTACTCTGTTTATCCAGTCCAGTCCCGCGGGACGTTTTTAAAATGATCCTCAATCGAATATCCTCGAAATCACTCCGGAGGAAAGTTCACAAAGCGGAAGATTCGGAGGAACTCCAGGGTAAACTGCCAGGCCGCATTACAGATGATCCCAAAACGAACGGCTTTGATGTCCAGAAGGGCGCGTCTTCGGGGAGTTTGAAATTAATGATGATATAAATATGGACGGACGTTCCTGGAAGGAAAGATTGAAGACATCTCCAAATTACCTGTCAAAATTTGGGAAGTAATTGGTGTTTCGTAAATAGACTGAAAAAAATTGTTAACTCAAGTTAGCGGATGAGATGAAAAAACGTTGATTAAATAATTTTCTAAGTCTTATTAGACTACTGCCTCAAAGGAAAATGTACCTACTTCTTTTGAATTAAAAAAAAACATTCCTAGAGTTAAGAAATAAAAAAATACTCCGAAAGTTGTGATTAAATGTTACAAACATTGCTAAATTTAAAACATAGCGTTCAATTAGTCATGTAGTGTATTATTTTTTAATAGATATTGCATTTAAATATTTTTAATATTTAAAATTGTTTTAATATTTTTTTCAATATTCTAAAAGTTTTATGATACCAACAAAAACAATGGTTTGGACTCGATAAAAATTAGAGTTACTTGTTCGATATCTTATTTTCAGTAATATTCTTGTGCACTAAACAGTGTGGTAGTTGAAGGATGCAAAAAAATTAATATTGAAGATGCAGAAAAAATTCCTATCGTATTTACACACATATATATTCCCAACGTATCTTTACCAAGGATAGATGATACTTCTTCCATAAGATGCCATCTCCTATCGGAGGTCGGCAATCATTCTGGCGATTGCGTTTATATTTACGGCCTAACGGAACAACTGAATCGAGTTGCTCTTACACAAGTCCCTCAAGTTACGCAGCCATGAGATGCGGCGTCTTTCTAAGCTTCTTTTATCGCTTATTTTACCGTGGATGATGAGTTGACTTAGACTATATTTTGGTCCTCTCATAACATGTCCGAGAAACTCCATCTTTCTTGTTTTAATATTCCGCAGCACTTCTCGAATATGTCGAAGGACTTCGTCATTCTTCACTCTATCCACACAGGTAACTTTCGAAATGCATCTACAGAGCTATATCTCAAAAGTCTCGGATTTGCGGGTTAGTTTATTTTTTAGTGTCTAAGACTAAACTCCAGATAAGAGAATGGCAAAAATATGACACCGATCCATACGCATGCTGTAGGCTTAGGTAACGGTTAGAAAATAATTATCTCATTCTGAGAAACGCTCTTCTTGCCATCTCTATACTTAATATCAAAATTAACATCACTAATGAGATGAGAGTTCCTTTGAGATAGCAATTTGTTTATTTAAATATTTTTTAATAAACAAAACAATGCACTGCATTCACATTGAGTCTTGTAGTCCTCGAAATTATACTTTGACTCATTGAATTCACGTTCAAAAATAATTCTATACCTCTGTATCTTAGTATTTAGTTTTAATAACCACATATACCTAACCATTCTTACTATCTTCTTTTACTTCGTTTCAGAAACTCTCTTACTCTCTCTCTTATTCTTTACTTTCGGCATAGGAAAAATTGAGCGTCAGGGTGTCAGAACGTCAAGCGTAAGTCCCCTCATACTGCTTGCGCATCTGCGTACGCACACTACTACACCAAATATCGATGAGGTCAACCGTTTCAAATGACAAAGTCAAGTCATGTATATGCATTTGTAAAACACGTTTGTCATATTGTGAAAAATGAATTTATATGAATTCTGTGTGTAGTTTTCTGGGATACTCTGCCATGTATATTTGACCTCTCTGGCCGACGTTTTGGATCCCATTGCAGGATCCATTATTGGGGCTGATGAAACATGCAACGGAATCCGAAACGTCGGCTAGAGAGGTCAGATATACACAGAAAACCACATACGGAAGAATCTGAAGGGCCGTGAAAACCTGAGAACATTTTTAATGAATTTATATATCCCGGTTGTAAAAATAGTGAGCAATATTTATTGTACGCATATTGGAATTGTCTTTTGTTAAAAAATTACGTTTAAATGTCATCAGATACGCTGCTAAACAATTAAAAAATATATTTAAAAGTAAACTTTTAGGGTATTAAGAGTTTTGATAGGAAAGATTCGTTAATTGTAAATAAAATTATATACAAAAAAATATTTTTACATCACGCATATCGGTAGGGTACGTACGCATACAATATCCATAGTGTATGCATATTGGAATTCATGTTAAAAAAATGAAGTTTGAAAGTCAATCATACGCTGTTATACAATTCAAAAAATATATTTAATAGTAAATTTTTAGGGTATTAAAGAGTTTTGATAGAAAAATTCGTCAATTCTAAATTAAAATAATTAAAAAATAAAAATTTATAATAAAAAAAATGCTAAATTGAAATAAATGTTTACACATCAATCCCCGTAAGTCCTCAAACACGCACATTTTTTTTTTCATTTTTCTTTACCTCTGCATACAGTTTTTAGAACGCAAAACAGAAAAGGGCGTCCACCACCGATAAATCGGCTTAAACTGGTGCTCGTTGGGCTCACTCGTAAATGATGTGTGTATTTTTCGCATTTTTCATATAATTAAATGTTATTTATATAAATTGTTTCACGAAATTGGGTTGCAACTTATGGTCCAGTGAGTCGTATAGTCCGAAAAATATTGTTAAATTTAACTGATAATTCATTCTAGAATTTCTAAATAATTATATTTATCAAGCGTATTTATAGTGATTCATTTCAAGTGAGTAAACCGCCTGTATAATCAATTATAAATTGTGCCGAAATAAGGGAGGAAAAATCGGGGTCTCCTCCAATTTTAAAAAACTCTCCTCTTACTCGTATTAAGTAAAGAGCTAAATGAATTAACTAACTTGAAGAGATTACATTAGGGTTGAACGCCGTCGGAAAAATTAAGGGAAGGTTGTTCGGACGCACTGAGGGTCCTAGATTCGAGCTTAAGTGAAGTTTAGTAGGAAGAGTTATGCGACAGTCTCGTTCAAATGACTTTCAGAGGACACTCGGGTCTCTGTGATATGCGTTTAAAAAGATTTTCTCTCCAAAAAATAATACAAGTAAGTAGGTATAAGATATGGGTACTCGATCTTATAAAAAAAAATTCGAATATACTATTAGTATTAGTGTAGTATATAAAATATAATGTATTAAATTGGGATAGATTTTTTTTCTGTATTATAATAACTCATTTTTTTATATTGTATAATTGTGATTTTATTTAGAATAAGAAACTATTACATTGAGAAACATAATTACTCTGGTAAAGGTTTCACTTTTTTGGACGTTATAAACTTATTTTAAACGTATACTTTTGGAAAGTAATGAAAAAGAAGAACAAATAAATAAATTACTATACACAAAAATTATAATGTACATAATAAAAATAACTGCCACTTAAACTGCTCCACACTGAAAATATCTAATATTTAGGAAACTAGACAAGAACCTTCAATGGATGGACTTAATTAACAAAACTGCCAGTAAAATAAGAAAATTAATTTTAAAAAACTTTATTCTGAAATATTCTGTCATTCGAAAACTTAACTTCAGTTTACCACGCTCTAGTGCAAGAAAATTTACCTTACACTGTAATCAGCTGATGAGCGGCATATAAAACAAATCTACACCCGATTGAAATTGTACAACATGGTAATCAAAATAATATTAAGAACACAAATGGATTATCCAACATATTTTGTATTTGAAAAATTTAAAGTCTAGTCCGTAGAAATAAAATTAAAGAAAAATAGTTTTGTAACTTAAAATCGCACACGACAAAAACACATATTCCTACAACAAAATTGTAATGCATCATTTGCGCAACAAAACTGTATATATCTAGGGAAAATAAATAAATATTTCAACAGCCTACCGGGTAGTATCAGAAAGATTACAGACAAAAATGTCAACAAATGGAATCAAAATCTATTATCAAAAATCGTAAATAAATAATTTTCGGCATACTCCTCTTCTAAACAAATACAAGCGCTCGCTTCTATAGAAATGAAAATTCTAATTTGAAGTTGTTATATAAAAAACAATCTTATTGTTTGTATGTATTAAAAGTTTCTTTCCGATAAATAAATTTAAAAGAAATATAAGGAAAACGAGATCTCTATCCTAAAATATGTCTAATTAGTCCAATTCGCTTGATTTTTTCAGTATACTTTTACATTATTAATATGTGGACATAAAGAGCATGTGAAAAGAAAAAATTCATCCATAGTAAAATATAAAAAAAACAAACCCAACAAATAAGCCGGAAAATGAAAGAAAAGTTATTTTTAATTTGTTATAAAAGGTGAGTTCACGAAACTAAGGTGAGTTGTTATAAACGTTGCGTAAAAAATGTCAACTCGTTTTAGGTTCCTTGTGAAAAGTTTTTATTACATTTTTATATAGCTCTTCATAAACTTTGTACTTCATTATTTATTGCCTTCCCCTAATACATCAATAGTTTTGAAACTTTGAGTGTAACATTAATCAACAGAACTCTAGAGTCTAAAGAGAAAATAAGTCGTCGGCAGTAAAATCATCCGATATTTAATCACAATAATAGATCCGCTACCTTACTTGGTTATCGCTTTCAAAACTTTCGGGAAACATCTTAATTTTTTTGTAAACAAAATAAAAAGATTAATAAACATAAATAATAAATCTTCTGTTTAAAGTTTTCGGTATATTCTGCCATATATATCTTACCTCTTGAGCCGACGTTTTGAATCCCATTGCAGGGTCTATCATCAGAGCTGATGTGAAAACCTAAAAATATTTATAAATAATAAAAGTCTCACAGAGGTGTCGCTGTTTATATGGGAAACGCTTTAAATAGTGGCCACATGTCTTAAGTGATCACTTTACACCATTGTGTGTTCACGTTCACCAATTAAATCGTAAGTACATCCACATATTATCTTTTTTTTAAACTTTTATATACGTTCCTTATCTACTTATTTGTTTATTTATTTGTTAATGCCTATTATAGGCTTTTACATGTAAAATTTTTGTAATAAACAAATATTTATATGAAAACAATATCAAGTAAAAGCAGTACTTACATTCAAGACAAAAATTTAAAGTCATATCACGTATTATATAAAAAAATATATATAAAAATATTACATAACCTAAAGATCTGTCTTCTTTCAAATATTTGAAGGGACTGTGCTGTAGCTGTCTACAACCGAACAGTAATTCTGTAGGATTTCTATACTTTATCTTAATAAATGATAACCTCTCTGTGAACGAAATCCAATCACTGTGTATTAGAACAAACATATAAAAATAAAAAAATTTAATAAATATTATAAAAAAGTTTCAAATAATTACACAAACAACAAAAAGTAATTTTATTTCTTATATAAAATAAGCATATTGTGCTTTTACACAATAAATAACTGCACATATAACAGTTACAAAACAGGGTATAAATATGATGCAGTTAAGTCTTTTATTTTATTTTATTTATGGGAAACTAACAGTACATATAAAGAGATTATACATGATTATTGAAAAGTATAGAGACTATCTTATAAGTTTCCACAGAATTAACATGTTGTATATTAACATAAATCAAAAAGAACTTGAGTTATGTAATAAAAAACAAAAAAAAAAGTTTTAAGTTATCGACAAACTATGAGAGTCAAATAATTAGAGGTAAAAGGGGAATAAGGAATAGATAGGAGAGGACAAATCTACTTAGTAAAAAGGACAAGAGATAAAAATAAAAAGAAGTACAAAAGATTTATGTATAGCATAAATATATCTGATCAATACATCAGCATATATATATATATATATAAGGTCTGAAAAATTTTCCGAAGAAAGAAAAATAAATACAAAGCCTACAAATAAAATTAAGCGACTTAATTATCACAATCAATTTTAGCACTGTCCCAAAACAGTGTCTAAAACTGCACACGTGTATTCATGCATTAAACAATAAAAATAAAAAATGTAATAAAAATATTTAACTTAAAGTAATCCGCGATTGGCACAGCACAAAGAAATATATATTAATTTACCAACGTTTTATCGCGAGATTCAAAAACGATAAGAACTGCTCATAATTAGGGTTTCCTGAAATAGTTTGGACGTTTTTTAATGTTTTAGAAACATGTGGAAGCCCTTTGAGTGTGCAAGTGTATGCCATAAGATTCGGGAGAGAAAGTTCCATTAAAAAACACGACGTCAAAAGTCAGTCGAGTTTGACAGCTGCGAAAATCACAAAAGCGAATAGACAAAGAAATCCACAAGCGGGTGGAATGTTCTAGCATGGCGAGTGAAAAGTGTATCAGAAATGAACGAAACTTTCCTGCGAATAAACGAGTTGAAATTACGGAATATTGCTCCAGTAAACCGTGTTTAATAAAAGTTTGGAATTATTTAAAAGAGTCGTAATTTTATTACTTTACGATATAAATTGTCAGCATCACTTAAATTGTAATGCAGAAAGTAATTACGTTTTTATATTTGTTCTTCGTGTTCTGAAAAAAAAATGATATCAGCAAAAATGATAAAACATAATAAATAATTATATTAACTTTGCAATCACTCTTCATGTTCGTTTTGCACTTTATGATAAACGGATTTTCCGCAAAAGTTCGACACACATAGCGACCTTATTTCCATTGCAATCAGTCAAGTTTTATTATTTTTTGTCGGCTCCATGATTTACTTCCGTGCCCCGGTGTGGGCAACATTGTCCAGAACTCTATCAGGCGCTCGCCCAGCTGATCAATCGACAACTGGTATTGGAAATTACTGTGTTCTAAGTACCAATCACTTTTTCTTTTGAGCACTCTTCTTTTAGCCTTTTCGTTTCTATAAAATAAGGGTTTTTAACCTTCGCCGAATCATGATTTGAAGACATATTTTTGTACAGGAATGCAATTTATAATCTTTGGAAAGGTATATTATATCAAGTACCCCTGAGAAATTATTGATAAATACCTAAAGTGGATTAACCATATAACAACCAAATATTTAAGGCAAATTTTATATACGCATTATTCTAGCATAATCAAATCTCCTAGCAAACAAAAAAAACAACAATACAGCAATTATTTTAAAAGATATTGTGTTATAAATACATAGTATTTCCACAATAGTTTATTTTTAGTGAACACTTTTCTTTTATTTTCAGTCACTTGAATATTCCTCTTTATTTTCAGCGAATACTCTAAAAGGTAAGGAAATTTTTTCCGGTTTGTCTCCTAGATGTAAGAAAATATGTTTTTTTTTGTTAATGTTTGGACTTTTTATATTAATTTTAATCACAATCTTCGTCAGAACGAACGCATATCCGTCTTGACTAAGATACACTGTTATCGAAACCGGTAGACGTTATTCCAAGTAGTATGTACGAAGTTTTAAATTAATTAAAATTTATAAATATATTTTGAATAAATATTTTTTTTTCTGAATATTATTGATTAGTTTTGTTTAATTTTTTTTAATTAAATTAAACTCAAAAGTAAAAAATATCATTGAAATATTGATACAAGTTACTTGTTTCAATAAAGAAAAATATCCCTTTTTGACTTTCCTTGAGTTGATTTTCCTACTGTATACATTGAATTCATTGTATATATTTTTTGTAAATATTTTATTCTAAAATTTGTCTCAACAGTAATCAAAAGCTTTCTAATTTTTCAAATTTTGAATTATCTCTTTATTTTATTTTGGATCAGGCAAGTTCAATAAATTATTTATATTCCTGGTAAATAAAAAAAATTGTGATTTTCTTTAAAGCTTTACTTGATTGTACGTAAGCACACATTTGTATACTATTATAGAGTGGAAGTATAAAACGGAACAAGCAAGAATCACCCCTAATGTGCTTAATGGATTGAACTGAACCACAGCTTACCTATAATGAAAACTTTGAAAATCCTCCTACTTAATGTGTACTTTGTTAATTTTATAGGTTCTGTGAATACTTAAAACAGTTTTGTCTCGGTGAAAATTACAAAGTGTCATTCCAAAGTCAGTTCAATTTTAACTGACATATTAAATTTAATTTATGATTCGAAATTTTTGACATAATAAATACCAAAAAAACCTTTCTTTATTTACCTGATAATTTTTAATTAAATGCAAATGGTTTTGCCTATTTATTTAAAATTTTACTGAAAGAAAAGAAAAGAAAGAAAATTTTGGACATTTTTTTGTAATTTAAAAAAAGTGATTTTTCCATATTCCTTATTCTTATCTACCTTTATAAGTCTATTTTATAAACATTACACTATTTTATTACATTATATTAGTTAATGTTTCAATGAGTTTCACTTTTGTACATCGTTATATAAATTTAAACTACTTTCTTACATAAATAAAATAAAATAACAAATTGTAAATAAAAAAGACCTGTAAAACACAATTTATAATTAACATTGGTTTTAAGTTTATTTGTTAAAACCCAATTGAAAAAAATCTTAATTCTCAACATAAAAAATAATACATAAGAAATATATTTATGATATTACCGACCATACAAAAAATATAGAATAATGAAAAATTTGGGAGAATGACCATAAAGATCGGAAATTACTGGAATAATCGTTAAAAATAACATTTGGTTTTAAAAAATAAAAAATGTTCAAGTGCTTAAAAACACGATAAATTATAAATTTTATTATAAAAGTCTAACCACATGTTTTTTTACAAAACATGAAAAATAAATTAACATATAATGTGTACATTTTTTACAAACAGGTTACGTAACATAAATTAACAAAATTATAAAAAAAATAATCAATGTTTCAATTCTGATGATTTTATTTAATTATTGAAATGAATTTCAAAAAAAATGACACCTCCGTAGCAAGAATAGTCTTCAAAAAATAAAAACGTTTGCTATTGCGTAAGTTTTTATTTCCGGAAGCATAAAGCTTGATTAGTCTCATTTCCTGCTACAATTACACAATACTTCTGCAAAATTGCGACCGTTTGCTCGGAGCAACAACAAAACGCGAACAATATTTTAATTCAAAACGTAAAATAATAGAAGAAAAAATATTTCGAACGAATGAAACATCGTCACGCCCGTATAAATTCAAATTAAATACAAGTCTTTTATCATGAAGAAAATATTTTTTGCCGTTTGTGTGCGAGTGTTTTTATTTGTTTGGTTTTCTAACAAAGTGTCATTGAGATACGAAGACCCAGAGGTACACACTGCGCTGTGTAACTCACAATACATTTAGCTTCTCCCGTGTTTATTTCACATTTTTGCGAATACTCTAGAGGCTGTGTTTAGAATACTGAAAAGAATAAATGTCATCCTTTCCTTGTAATAATCTCCTTACGTGAGTATAGTAATGTACATATTTAAATATAAGCTTTTATGTTTTATTTTTTATGCTTTTATGTTTAAAATGTTTTTTCAAATGAATAAAGTGACGAATTACTTCCTCATTTTTTTGAGTTACATACTTGGAATGCTTAAGTGTATTGGTAATTCTTTCCAGATTCTTTTGTTTAATGTAAAATGGCTAACAAGAATATAACTTTTATATTGTACAGCAATCTCTAACGCAATGGTATAGATACGACCTACATACGTCTCTTGGTTCTGATTGGCTAAAATCGTGGTTGACTTACGGCTAGAGTCTGCCCTAGGTCTTGATCACCACAACCTCCTCCTTTGGTTCCTGAAATGCTCGAATACATCGCGTTCAGTATAATATAATTTTTTTATCTCCGTGTCATAGAGTACCAACATATTATATATTTATTATTTAAATATTTGACATTTGTATTATTTACGTCCGTAATCGCTGTTTTGCGGAGTCACGCTGATGGTCAGAGTGAGAAGTGCCGACATAACTCGGTATGGAGCCCTTACTCCTACAAATAGAAAACTCACAAATGAGGTGGCTTGGATATGACAGAAGAACGGGTATCAAGAAGTATTCTCTTGGGCGGTCGCCCCAGATTAAGCTGAGAGAAGCAACAAAAAAAGTGTTTGAAAACAGAATGTGCCTGGACTGGTTAACTAATACGGAAGCAGCATAAGACAGGGGAATACGAAAGTACCTTGTCGGTTACTTTGACCCCCATTCCTACTTGAACAAGGAGATGAAGATGATAATGATAAATTAACTACGTAATTTTTGTAATAACAACCCTAAGAGACGAGACCACGGGGAGAACCTCGGAAAAATTGAAGCGATTTTGTTGAGAGTGACGCAAGAAAATGGAGACTGTGATAAAATATATATGTACCTAACGTAACATCGCCGTTGCCTAAAAATAACAACTTCTGTGAATTTGCTCATCATATAATTAATATTCATCATTCTTTTTATGGTCACAAATTGAAACTACTCCACTCGATTTTCGTAGAGGATGGATAACAGTTTGGAAACCATTGGAATCCTAAAAAAATTCAATTCTGAAAAAACACTTGAATAATATCGCATTTCAGTCCACTTCTCCGATTCTAGAGGTATTCCGTTATTGACCAAAAAACACCACCGCCCCACCGCGTGTCTCCCTGACCTGCTGGAACAGATTGATAAATTTAGTATTTAAGTCAGTTATTAACCATACCCGATGATGAGAGGGACTGCTACTCTCAAAACTATAGTAGTAATTAATGACTCATATTGTGTAATACAAAATTAAAAAATAAATTAAAATATTGCTCTACGAAGTAATTGTCAAATTTTTCGATAATACTGATATTTATTTTAAACTTAAAGTAAACCCTGATATATAGTAGTCAACATTATGATACTGATAGTTTGTATAATATGTGCATGTATGTATATTTCCTTCCTACGTTACACACGTAGAAATTAACGAGCAGTTTTTTCTCTTCACCCATGTCTTCACTAGGCTTCCCAGGAGACTGACGTGGTCCCAGAATGTTTGAAAATTCCGGGCAGTCAAAGCCTAGAATATTTTCTGACCGAGAATAAAGTTCGGCCCGTTGATGACCTCAGGGTTAACATTTCCCAGGAGACCGCAGTCCTTCGGAAGGATGTGCTCCACCGGTAACACGGAACGTCCGAACAATAAATGATGATCTGGCCCCGTGGAGACCGCATTCAGCAACGCCTATGTAATTGTGCTCAATTATTTATGAGGATGTAAATGTTACGTTTTACAAAAATCACGAAAGTAAATTTATCTTTGCCCGAAATCATTCCATAAATCTAAAAAAGATAAAACTGCGAAAAATCTGGACATCAAGTCCTCTCACCATGGTTAAAAATTTTATTCCTTATATATTATGTTTAAAAATATAGTTCCAATATGTAGTCTTTCTTGTGTTTGTATTATATGCTAATATAACCTAATCTTTTTAATGTTTTAACTTAAAAAAAACTGTACCAGTAGTTGCTTCAGAACAGACCTTCTCTAGTGAAGCAACTACCTTTATTTATATGTACAAAATTACACGAAACAAATAAATAAACAAAAAATGCTCCTCTTGAAATTATAGTTTTAATTAATAACTCATATTGTGTATGTATTACAAAGTTAAAATAAACATATTTTAAATTGTAATACTGCATGATTGCGGTATTATATTTTAGAATAGAAATTTGGCTCTATGTGCATGGCCGAGTGCTTATTAAATTTGCTTTTGTTGTTTAACATTTTTGTATATTTGAAAAATTTCATTTTTTTAAATATGCCATTTTATTTCAAGACCAAATTCATCGATCTTTGCTGTATTGGGTAGTTTCTTGGTCTCTTTTTAAATATTTATGCAGTTTTAACGGTTTTAATGTTACTTGTAGATGCACCCCATGCTATGATCTCATTATATTATTGATTGTACAAATGCGTAATGTAAGGTAAAATTTAGGTAACATAGCGATGGAAAACTCCTTAATTAAAAAAATATGTAAACTAGTTGAAAAATCCTTTTAACAGAACTGTTTATAAATTAAGATAAATTATCGTTTATAAGTTTCACAGAAACGAATCTATTTATAATGTTTTCAACGAATCGACGAAGTCTAAGTAGAAGTGCTTAGGGCTTGTGTAATAATTTTTCAAGGGTTTACTGCTAGTTTATCTTAATTCTGCCCTTACGAAGGAGTTCTAATTCGCACACCTGTATGTAACTAAAATAAATCCTGAATGGTTTGCACCTCATACATACATACATATTTTAGAGTATTATGGAAAAATTTCTATTTAGAAAATTCATTCATTGCTTCAAACATTATAAATATTTGCAAACTTTTCGAGTCGTATTCTTTGAGTTGTTTTACAACAAAATGAGCCCGTCTGACTTTTCCGCATCACTCCAATAGAAACTTTGTATATTTTCAATCGGAAAAATTGCAGCATTTCAGTTGTATATTTTCCAAATCAATAGGTAGGTATCCGATTTGGCAGTTCGATTTCCCTATTGGCGTCATTTGTAAAATGCAGATGAAGTATATGCCGAGTTCGTCCTCCTTGGAAAGTTGAGAAGTACCCGAAACTGGTAGTCTGTCTGCATTTTAATTCTGACGATTTGTTGGGAAGTTTGTACTGGAATAACATTCCTAACGATGTTGCAGCACTCGTGGAGTTGCGGAATTGTTATTTATTTTATTTAACTGATCGCAAACAGTAATGGAAAACTTTTAAGGTGCCCTGCTTTCGAGCATTGAATAAAACTACCTCAATGTTTTAATGTTTTTCCAGAAATAATCCATCTTTGTTATAGTCATTATTTCAATGTTCGAAAAGAGGCAATCTTCTTCTTCTAGTGCTTATCAGCTTGACGAACGTTGTTTGTTTTATTTGGAACGGCAAAAATAAACAGTTGGACTGTACATTTCCCAAGCTTTTGCTTTATATTCTATTTTATAGTCGAGTCGCTAGAGGTACTTGAGTATGCATGAGGACCGCAATCTGACAGGTGATCGAAGTCCAGAATAGCTTATAGATTAACAATATGAATGTTGCTGGAAACCCTGTTGGTCCAAAATTTTTTTTCTCCCCTTTCCCTGCACGCAGCAAGTAAATAGCTTGAGAACACGCTTTTGAGCTATTTAAATGATTATTTTAGTGTCATTAGTTTTTTTTAATAATTAAAAGTAATGATAGATTTTTAATAAAATTAAAATATAAATTATAAAAAAAAACATAAATTGTTCTTAAATAAATGACTTTATGTTAAAAAGCAAATTTAAATATACAAAGATGAAAAAATACCAATAACTAATTATTCATTTTTTAACAATTATTATTTATACACTTGTACGACGAAATACAAGTTAATTTAGATTTTTTACAATTACAATCCATCGTTCGATAATCCGCTGCGTATTTACAAGGCTGAATCAAAGATTCTGACAAAGGTTGCTTTGTCTTTTGTTGTGGCAAGAGGTTTCCATATGTCTCTTCATATCCAAATAAATTATAATCAATTGTCGGAAGCTGAGTTTGATTGTCATTTATCTCCAAATATGTTTGTACTGTAATTCTTAACAAATGTAAATGCATCAGATGTGTTTATGTTTTTTTGACTGTTTCTAACTCTTTCAATTGTTCAATACTTATATATAAATTTTCCAAAGATGCTAGTGCTTTTTATATAAAATCCAACGACGCAGCATTTACACACTTTTTTGTGCATAAGCGTATTTTATTTATTATTATTATTTTTCCAAAGGGTGTTTTTACTTATTGTTTATTTTTACATTATATAAAAATATTTTTTAATTTTTAAAAGTTTTTTTATGTTTATGTATTTTTGCCAATCATTGTTAATATATAAATGATTTTTAAAAGTGCTTTAGATGCTTGTTTATTATTTTTAATCTTTTTAATTTTTATTTATTTTAAAAATAAAATTTCTTACATGAGCAAGAGAAATCTGAGCGTGCCATCCGACGATGAAGACCAGACTTGTGCCACCGGGGCTTCCCCTCAAATTTTTGTTCTTGGTCATCGCCTTCCGATACGTTTTGGAACTAACTTTCTTTATTGCCAGACGATAACAAGTCAGTAGTTGGTTTAGAGAGATAGGAGGCTGCGGAATTTGCTTTGGCGGCAAAACCACAGCACGTTTTGCATATAAGTAGAATTTAATGTAAATAATTCTCTTATATTTCCTATAACCTTTCAGAAAAAGTAGTAAAAATCTCGAAGAAAATAATTAGTCAGCCTTATTCATCATTTTGTATTTATGAACTGTCATTTAAAATTTTTGCTCTTTTACTTAAATGTTAATTACAAATAAATAGAAGATCCATTGGCTCGAACAAAATCTGCCTGATTCTTAAAGCTAGTGCCAAAAGAATTTTTAAATAATCATATCCACCGTATAAATACATGTATTCCTATTTTCAAAAAAAATACAAAGTCGTATTTTTTAAATAATTAATCTCTCTTCTCGTTAAAGAACTATTGCTGGGGTAATAGAGTTCATCTGTACAATATAAAATGTTCCAATCATATATTATATCAAAAATGATAAAATTTAAGAGAAGGAAGATATCACTATTATTTAATATGATATGAATGGAATTACATTTCTTACAATAATAATTATATTGTATGGATAGAAATGGTTCGTATTATCTCTTCTTCTTGTGGGTCAGGAAAATTACCCTCACGTAGATGAAAGCCATGAGCTGATAAATCTAAAGGCAATGACAAGCTATTCACCGAATAGGACAACCTATCATATCTCGTTCAAAACCAGCTACCTTAACGGAGTGACACCTGTCACAACTACCGGACACATACCAAAAAGCAACCCTTAAGAAACATCGCTGACCATAGAATAATCAGACCGAAACTTTATCAACTATTACTAAACTTTCGCAACTATTACCGAACTAAGTAACTATTACAGAACTTAAGCACTGTATTCGTCCTAAAGTTGTGATTTTCAATTCAGTTGCTTTGCAAAATTAATATTATATCAATGATTTCTTGAATTTCAGTGAAAACGCTTCCTGAAAAGGGAAAATACTTTTCAGGGGGAGGTTAGATAGAGATAGGGAGAGAAAAAAAATTTAATAACACGACGTTAAAATAAAATGCTAAAAAAGGTTATTGAATTGAATACATGTTTCAAAAATATGATTTCTTTTTAATAGTGGAATGGAGGTTTAAAATACCTACATTATTTTTTTTTAAATTTTGAATGACTAGTAATATTTGCGTACACCAACACCATAATAATGTAAAATTTTATCCACTATAAGTAGCTTGTTGGTGTAGTGGTCATGACGTTCGCCTAGTGACCTGGTGGTCGGTGGTTCGAGCCCCAATCCAGGATATCAGCAAGTTAGTCCTATTTTCATAGCCCAGGATTTTGGTTTTCAAGTACTAAGAATATTGATGCGATGCGCATTTATTTGCAAATCTATTTTTAAAAAAAGGGTCAAACAAAAATAAATGAGAGTTAATCTTTATGAATACTTTGTATACTCAGTTTACTTAATATATTTTCCAATGTTCTAAATAACATTTATTTTTAATAGTAAACTCCTTGCACGTCTTCTTTACCTCCGCACATGAGTTTAATCCAGTCAAGTCGGAGGGGATACCATTATATATCGTTGGTATTTTTTTAAGTAATTTTTACATATTCGTACAATATATTTACCAAGTGATACTGTGATGGTCGACATAGAGATAGGTTTAATAAATTTAGTAAACCTTAGAATAATAATATTCAAAAAAGCCAAGTATGGACATCAAAAATATATTTCTTCTGGTTTGAATCGTTTAAAAGTAAAAGCCTGATATATTTCTCAAGATTCTATGTATTACAGGAGGCTAACAAAATATTGAATATTCAGCTATACAAGTAATATTTTCTTAGATCTTTATTATACCATAGATATAATTCTGTGTTAAATTAATATTGTTTGCCAATCCTAATAGACTCGATCTTGTGAGTAGGTGCGAACGAGCCTTTATTATTTATGAATAGGAACAGCAAGTCTCGCGTGTAGCGAGTGCTTTACCATTATCTTAACGAAACGGACCAATCACAGGCGCGCTTTGCCTTCGACGGGTTGAGCCGGAGGCGACCGTCCTGATGACTGAATCCGGCCAATGGCGAGCGCCGGCGGTGAGGTCATCGCGCATAGGATGAGTCACTGCACTAGCGTGGATTTCAGAGGTATGGTGAAATCATTACTATAAAAGGAGCGAACACGATATACTCAGCCCCTTCAGTTCGAGACCAGACTTGCGAGCGGGAGCGCTGCCCAACAGACTACCGACGGAGCCCTGAGTTCCAGAACATCATTTGCGGATGGAGTTGCTGCCCGGACGTATGGAGGAATCTACCAATCATCAGTACCAGAGAGGATCATACCGCCACTGTGTAACAGCTAAGGAATATATTTATATTATCTATTACGGTTAATTATTTTCACTATCGAAATGTATTTATTTTGGGAATATTTGAGTTCGGAATAATTGTGTAATTAAATATCACGATTGCTTGTGTGATATTGGTTCAAATCGCACGAGAATTCCTTCCAAACGGATGTATTTTTATGCAAAGCGAATTTCATACCGTTTATGCTGAAAATTGAATACACGGAGTTCTATATGAATTACTTAGTAGCATTATAATAATTACTGTATTGCGTAGGTATTGCGCAATCATTACACTCGGTCTACAACTAACTCTTTATGAATCGAGTACCTCGGTATATTCAGCTTAATAAGTGGCTTCAGAATGACGAGTAAAGGACAGAATGGGGAGATCTAACTAAAGATTGGGGATATCTGGTTTATGTTAGCCTAGCTGGCTGAGGGGTGGATGATTGCCGGCACTTGGGCGTGGAACCCGCACAAGCCCCTGCAGGGCCCCTTAAAGGCGGGGTCCTCCTTGTTGCTCGGGGTCGTCAATAAACCGACCACCTAACCTCATCTGGCGCAAACTACTTAAACCAACAAAAAGGTTCCCTATGTCTTTGGAAGGATTTCCATGCTTGAATGCTGTAAAACCTTGATAGAAAACGTTAACTTAGAAGTTACGACGAAATAGAATTTCGTCCTCTGTAGGAAAGACAGGGCCAGAATAAATATAAAAATCATTCACTCATATGGAATAGCTGGGATATTATAAATATGTTACTAACACTCTAACATTTGTCCAAAGTAAATGTTGCAAGATGCAGAATCGTGGGACGCCGCTCTGAAAAGGCATAATGAGATTGCACAATAATTTGTAACATCGCTGACTATGCCCGCAAAGGAGGCTAATGTCGTCATCAATTCGTACCAAAAGAGTACATGATTCTTCAAACACCGGCCTAAAAGAAAGGCGCCTCAAGACAACACACATCATCAGAAACTCGTACCAAAAGAGTACGGCCTTCTCAATTATAAGCCTAAAATAGGGGCGTCACGGGATCACATCTCGTAAAGAAGAGATAGAGTCTCGGGATGCAGTAAGTTCCGGAGGAACAAGGGGGGCCGTTTAGTCACTTAGGAAGTCGGCCACCGGGTTTAGGCTGGCGCGGGGCCTCTACCCCTCTCAGCAGAGATGCTGAGGGTTTAAAAAACCAAAATTTAGCATTCAAAGAAACTATTATTTCATATAAACTCACGGGCTGTTGTAGAATCCTTTCGAACAAACCATCCCCGAGATCTTATCTATTTATTCATAAAGAAGTTTCACTTCAAAATTGTGGTATTTCGTAGATAGCAAATATATGTATTATTTTCCCACGGAATTAATATGAACAGGTTCATGCACGTCTAAGACGGAACCATTAAAGGTAAGAATATGCTAATACAAAGTGTTTATAATTATTAATTTCAGTGTTATTTAATATGTGTGAATTTTTCCCTTTGCGCCGTTCGAACTATTTTACTGGTTTGTCTCAAATCGAAAATGTTTTATTTCTAATACACGAATTCTTTCTAGTGTATGTATTTTATTGTAACATAAATGTATCGATTATTAGGTTCGTTAGATGTTTTTATTACGTAATATTATGCAATTGTTTCCACACTGCTCCTATAAAAGAATTTGGAGTTATTACGATACACAACGGGGTCCTTCATCCATTAGACGAATCATGTGCCAATTCAACGACGTATTACGAATAGTATATATTGTATTTATCGAGATTTAGTCGCATTTATTATTTCTAGTGAGGTTTTTAGTATTGGTTCCAGGCGCCATTATGAGGCGGAAATAGTTCATATTCATAGCCCGACTGCAATAGGTATTTTTGTCGCGTAAGAGGTAGCACTTTTAGGAATATAACTGTGTTTTATGTTTCGTCCCTGACGGACAGGATGGTATAGCTGTGGCTATTTAGGTAATATACTTAGTAAATGCAAAGGGCATTAGGTATTATCGATTTCGTCTGCGAACCCAAGATGTTAGAAATATTTTAGTTCCTATAATTTCATTGAATATTTGCTGCAGAATAATATTTGATGAGAGAAGTAGTTAATATTCCATTCAAAGCAAAAGTTTTAGTCAATATCTTTATAGGTAATATTCAACAGCAAGATAGAAATATTTTTAGTTAATATTGCATTCAAAAGCGCAATTTTCACAGAATAATTATTTCCAGTTAATAATATATATTTTAGTTAAATGTATAGTTAGCACAGGCAGAGTATTAATATTGTATAGAATACATTATTTTTTATATTTCATAGAAGAAAATATTTTATCTCACGATCATTATATGGTTACAACGCAATTCGCAGTCGTGCCCCTCTTGTGCCATGCAGAGCGTCGCGCGCACACATATAAGAATAATGAAATATTTAATAATCCAATATATTGTATTTTGAACGCGACGTTTTGCTACTTACTAACCTTCATTATTTAGTAGGACCCACATTAGGGTCATCTTACATCGTTAGCCGTGAAAAGAATATGATTTACATTGATTTGCAATGGAATGATTTGTATTATAGATTTGCTTCGCCTTATATATTCAACACACACCCCATGGGATGTCTAACTCTGGTGCCGGACCAGGAGCTATACTAAATTATTATAAATGTTTCAAGGCCGCGATGCCCTACTATCTACCTGGGTCATCACAGTGCTTACCGTGACCAGGAGAACGATATATATTGAAATACAATAAAATGCTTTATAATATAATTGAACATCATTTCGACATTAAATTCAGTCCGCTCGATTTGATTAGGACCCACTAT
>JADDOH010019346.1:0-17202 GCA_016648135.1 Agrypnia vestita
ATATTCTCGAACAATATAATACTGGAAGAGCACTATTCGCTATAACACAATAAACTATTAATGTAAGTTAAATTAAATTTTTAAATTCAGTGGAAGATTTTTAAGATCGTTTTGCCTTTAATTTTTTTTCCCAAAACAAAATAAATAAATAAATAAATAAACACACAGATACACACTCACACAACCCACTATTGGACATGTTTTTATTATTCTTTTATCGATTGTATGTATGTGTTTTCGCGTAATTGGCCCAAAACTCTGTGCATCAATTATTGTCTTTTCTTCAAAGATTGATTAATTATATGGCTGTAAGAAACCCAATAAATGAAAACAAATAAAACAAATAAGTAAATAAACCTCCAGTGCCGCAGGCAAGGCGTCGGATTAATTCAGTGCTCATTTATTGCCAAGGCACTGGACGCCTCCGCTGATAACTATATACCGCTCACCATGTTCTTAGAGGTGTGTTGAAAGATTGCTAGTATCTGTCGAATCGGTCTCAAGTAGTTGTCTGTATTTGTACGTTTATCATTATTACATGCTCTTGCTATATCCGTTCCACTTCACATTATTGTTCCGCCCGTCTTCGAATTTCTATCACACTATGTTCTCCTATGTTTTTGGTACTTATATGCTTGCTTTTTACTTGCATTTACTCCTATATATATTTGTTTCATTTATCCATCCATCTATAAGATCCCCATACGCTTTATCCTTTTATTTCATGTGTATATGGGCCGCAAATTCATATTATTTTATTTACAATATTCTTATCTAGATACACTTGTTCCAATTATGTTTTGTGGTTATTACTACCAAACCCGGCGAAATCTGAGCTAGAATAGCCAATCGTATACACGTTACCCGTCCTGTTGAAACTACGCTAACGTCGGACAGGTTTGTAGTGATTACATAGTTAATATATTGTATCTATATTCGAGTATATTATTTTCTTGTCGTGCCATTAATATGCTTACACGTTATCGTTATCTCTTTCCTAACCGTATATACCGTCATTGCACAATTACCTATCTGTTGTAAAAGCCTGAAGAGCGTTAGTCTACAGATAAATATAATAGAATTATAGTTAACTTTTCTATCCGCCTACGTTATTCGACTCCCGCGAAACGAAAATGAATCATTATTCGCTCCTCGATAGAGCGTCAGTCTACAGATAAATATAATGGAATTATAGTTAAATTTCCTATCTGCCTACGTTATCCGACTCCCGCGAAACGAAAATGAATCACTATTCGCTTCTCGACAGAGCGTTAGTCTACAGATAAATATAATGGAATTATAGTTAACTTTCCTATCTGCCTACGTTATCCGATTCCCGCGAAACGAAAATAAATCATTATCCGCTCAGTTAAGGTCACCCCTCTGGTACAACGTACACGTTTAATTCGTGCTTCACGGCCAATTCCTATAAAAAATTTCATGGGGCGTTTTCCTCTCGCGATCCCCCGATTAGGACCTGCCTTTCTTAGTTTTGCTCAATATTCTGCCTCTCTGTTGCCCGGGAATCCACTCGAGATCACGATTAATGACATTTAAGCGGTTTCAAAACCACAGCAAAAAAGTCCATAATTCAGAAACCTCGTGGAACTGTCAATATCATCGTCACCTTAGAGTAGACGTTAATCGGTTTTTTAACGGCTTAAACTGCAATTATCGCGACCCAAATCTACGAAAGCCGTGTTCAGTATTTTTTTTATGGGAAGCACACGTGGACCGCTCGGACCGCACCGATCGTCAACCATTTGTACCAAACGCGGCTTTACCACAAGATTAATATGATTTATAAGAATTGAATAGTACCTGCCCGTAACCTATATCCGATCAATCGCTACTAACTCCCTCCCAATACTAGCCCCAATAGGTGGGCTTAGCTCAATTTTTCCCGCGTAGCATTTAATTCATCTTAGAGTTCAAAATAAAAATAATAAAAAAAAAAAAATCTATAGAAACAGGTGATTCATCACAGGGTTAAACAGACAGCACAAAAATAAGTACTCAAAAATATGGACTTACCCACACCCGCAGAAACGCCCTGAACATAAGCCCTGATGATGGACCCTGTAATAGGATCTGAATCGTCGACCGGAGAGATCACATATACACGGCAGAATATCCCAGAAAACTATATACACAGAAGATTCTGAACGGCCGTGAAAACCTGAGAACATTATAGATATTATAGATATCCGGGAATTCCAAGTTGCTGTCTCAACCGCTCTCTGCGTTGATGATTTGTCCATATCTCTGGTATGTCTATTAAAAAGATCAGATTTATTGCAGAATCAAATCCTTTAAATATTGTAATGTCTATCAAAGGTTATACGAAAATGTCAACTAGAGGAATCTATAGATATTGACTTGATTGTTATTGTTTTTTTCCGCATTTTTAGAATATCAGTAGTGTTCGAACATAATTGTTAACAAAATTTTTCATAATAATCTTCAATGCTGAAGCAGCTACATTAGTTTCACCTGCCGGAGCTAATAAATTTCAATCTCTGATGGTGTACAAAAGCCTTGAAAGAAATATACAACAATATATGATGGACCTCTGTATCCTGGACTTGAATATCCCTGGAAGGCGGCTCATACTGCAGACAGCTAAATCGGAGGCACTCTGCAAGCTGGTAATCCCAAGGAATACTGGAGTCACCAAGTTTGCTGAACGTGCTTTCAGCATTGCGGGCCCAGCTATGTGGAATCAGCTGCCTCCAGTGTTGCGATCCATGGAAAATCAAAAATCTTTCAAGAAGAGGCTAAAAATTGACTTCTTCAAGATGTCACACAGTAAAGCGCCCTTGAACCACCTTTCACGCAAAAATGGCGCTTTAAAAATTATCACAAGTATAAACACAAACATTAGCTAAAATAGATGAAGGCTTTTTGCTTTACTACTGCCTCCGGCATATCATTCATACTGATAAAATTGATTCCTCTTTATAATGGTAATCGTCCATTTCGCACATTTATTATTTACTTACTGAAATATGTAATTAACTTTGATAAAGAAAATCTCGAAATCCAGGGACAACATATTTGTTTACTTCTTATACGATTAGCTTTTTGTTCACATTCCCCTAAAAAATCACATTTTTATGAATTTTCCTATTTCGCAATTTACTTGTTTCAAAAAAATATATCGAAGATATTCAATTCAATTCAATTTATTTATTTTTTTATAAACATTACATTACAAACACAAAATTAATTCGTTAATTCATATCAAAGGTGTAAGAGAATCCTGCTTCGGAATACCCTCTCAGAGACATGGAACAGATCGATATCCAGAGTAATATTGTTCAGCATAGCAGTAGCTCTTCCAACAGGCATAACCATTGTCAGATTGGTCCTGTATATTGGAATGTGAAACAATCTATGCTGACGCTGTCTTAGGTAATTATCGGGAACATACATACCAATGCTCCACATAATTTCAGGATTATCGATCATACCGCACAACAATCGATAAAAATGTGTAATCAAATACACATTCCTTCTAGTCTCTAGACTATTGTAGCCAAGCATACCCTGGAGAAACTCGGTTGGGTAAAGCCAAGGATAATGCCCGTACTCTGTCATGTAGAGATATCTAAGAAACTTTTTTTGTACCTTCCCTACCATAAGTGAGTACTTGCTCTCATGTGGCCTCCAAATCATCGAGCCACTCTCGAGTCTACTTCGCACCAAGGAGTTGTAAAGAGTTCTCAGTACGCGGGTATTTTCGAAAACCCTGTCTGTACGCAGAACAAATCCTAACATTTTCAATGCATTACCACTGACCGCCTCTATGTGGTCGTGAAATGACAGGTTGCTCAAAAATCTAATACCGAGATCCGTAACATTTGATGTATATATTAAATATTAAATATTAAATATTACTGTATCATAATATAAACATTGATATTTATTTTTCTAAGCACGATTCCTCAAGAAAAAAAGGTGTACAACGCCTCTCCTCTCCTTTCTCCTATTCAAAACATTTCACCTTAAACTCTCGCCTGTGCTATTTATTAATAGCAGTTAGGATAGAATTATGAATTCATAAAGTAGGTACACAAGAAAATGAAATTCTCTCGAATTGGGACTTTTCCATTGAATCTTTTCATAATGTCGTAAACAAATAAATAAATAAATATTGTAAATTTCTTTGAACGAGGCGAAAACCGTTTTGAAAATTTTTACGCAAAAGTCATTAGTGAGACCCGCTTAAACCATCAATCAAAAACACTTTTATTAGTTTCAAAGACAAATACTAAATGGAATTTTATATCAAACAAGATCTGCCCAGTCACGTGTATAATTATTTTATCATTACCCGCGGTACAAGGGCTCGGATCTCCACCCGGTCGAAAATAAATTGTGTCTAAATTTTTTCGGCGTATTTAAATGAGAAGAAAAATGTTATACCGGAAAATAACTGAATAATTTTTTTAAATAAACTATATTTAATTTAAAGTATTCCTTCAAGATTTTATCGCTTTGATGAAAACTTAATCTACCCGGAATCCACTAGTTCATCTTACGTCGTCTTACGCAAAGAGACATCTGAGAAAGACATCTGATTCTAATAAATTTGGAAAATTATTAGACGGTACTTTGAAATATTACTGTAATTAGTAGAGTTATGCAAATAGCAGGAACAAACTGACTGTTTGAATCTGTTATTAATGTGAACTCATATTAATGTGTGTCCCAAATACAACCGTTGGGTTCGTGCTTGTTGTAATTTTTGCTACCACCTGCACTTTCTATAGATCAGTGAAAGGAGATCGGAGCGATGGTATAGATTTCTTTTAATAAGACATTCGTACTTACGGTTCTATTTCATTTACATTGAGATTATACTTAAATATTTCACGTTTTCTACTTATTTATACTATATTGTCTGCAAATTGTAGGATTTTTAAGAGACTGTTCCAGACTAATAACCTAACATTCAACAAAACAAAAATACACATCCTACATAAACAGACATACGGCCTTAAACAAAATAATTTAAAAACGCTTGAAATTCATAAAAACCTAAACACAACAAATAACATAATCAATAATCAAATACAACCCTTCACATCACCCCTTCTTACAATGTTCGCGATCCCCCACCACCTAGATACCCCCTCCACTTCTACTGAATCCACAACCCACACACCAGACAACCACTCCCACATACGTCAGTCTTAACTCACCTGATGAAGGAAACGGACGTTTCCGAAACGTGTAGTGTAACAAGTCACAAATATAAAATAGTGGTAAAAAAAAAGTTAAGTGTTTTATTTTATAATTTGTTCGAATTAACTTTGTTTATCACCACTAAATTTTTTTGGTAAAACCAACCGGTTTCGGAAACAACGTTCCTTCGTCAGGGTAAACTTAATACTATTTAGTCCTTTATCCTGACGAAAGAACGTTGTTTCCGAAACCGGTTGGTTTTACCAAAAAAATTTAGTGGTGATAAATAAAGTTAATTCGTTTAATTTTATTCACAAGATTTTGTTTTTGAAAAATGCAAAATGCTTATTTTTTATTTTTTATTTCATACTTCGCACATTTAACACATTTAATTTCATTAAAAATTCCTTTTTTATGAACGCACCCATCGTAAGTATTGCCAATATTGAGACCAACTCTTTTCTGTATCTAGTGATAATACCAACATTACATAAATAAATAAATAAATATAACTTTATTGCAGAATGTGGGGAGGTTCGTGCAATCCCACACATTACATATAAAAGAAAATACATTAAAAATATTATATAAAACAAAAGAGAAATAGGAAAATCATATAAAATAGAAGAGAAGTATTATAAGTATTAAAAGTATTAAAGAAATATATGGTAAAATATCGGCTTTAGCGAGCGATGGCAAGTCAATTATGCGGGGCCAGTATCTTTCTCCAGTGTGCATCGATGCTGGATGCTGGAGTAAGGCGGGCTTCCAGGATAAGGATATTTCCGGAGCTGTATATCCTTTCCCTCATCCCTGCCACCCTGGATCTTATGAGGGCTGAAAGTTGGGAACACGCCCCTCAGTGAACATACCGGAAGCGCTGCAATATCTGGGAAGGCCAAACATCATACGGAAGGCGTTGTTATATTGTATGCGAAGTCTTTCTATGCTGCTCTTTTTATAATTTGTCCAGAGTTCACATGTATATAACGTTGCACAGAAGGCAAGGAAGAGCGTTCTTTTTACATAGATCAGGAAACACAAGAATATTTAAAATATGATGACAATTGATTAAATTTCTTGAATGACATCAAAAAAAAGCTTTTCCTTGAATATAATACTTGACAAACAAGTTCTGCTCTTCTTGACTGACTATTTTCATTTGGTGGAATGATAATGAGACCACATAGACGGAACATGAAAGATGAACTGTTTGAACAAATCTTAGTCTTAAAATCCGCGAAATAAATGACTTGAAAAATCTTAACTAGCTGAGGAATTTTATTTGAATAAAGGTATTTTGAAAATACGTATTTTCCGTTTTGTATTTAAATAATTTTCTTTGAAAATATTTTGTATTTGCGTTTAAAATAGACAAATAACCATGTATTTGCATTTTGAGTTAAAATACTTTTAATAAACTATTTTGCATATCTCTGCCAATTATTAATAAAATCAAATAAAATCTCAAATAACTGTACCATGAATAAACGGTTAAAATAACGTTTTACCATCACTATTAAAACATTTCCATATCATGTTTGAAGGTTCATTTATTCCAGTTATAGCATTTGTTAGCAAAATAAATTAAATAGATCCTTTTCTTCAGTGAAACGGTCGAAACCCTAATAATAATTAAACATAGTAATTTGGGATATCTACGTTGGGCAATGAAATGTAATGAAGCAGCATCACAAACTATTATGATAGTACCGACTATATTGCTCTAAAATTAATTCACGCTTAAAAAAGGAAGAAAAAAGCAACCCATAAAAACCAAGTTTTTATTATACTCCCTTTCTCATTTACTAGTGGAAACTGGTTTGGCGCTTAACAGACGCGTTGGGCTTCGGTCGAGCGACACTACGAAAGGGAATAATAAAAATTTTCCAAAAATCTGTAATTAAACTATAATCAGGTTTCGTGTCTACCAGACGCGTTGAAATATTTTCTTACAACTAAATAATTTGTATGAAAAAACCATTCAAAATTTGAAAATTCAATAATTTATTATTATTTTTAACGAAAATTTGATAGATCTTCTTGATCGTCGCCACGAGTCTGCTTGGAAAGTTTCAGCTCGATTGGATCACGGAAAAAGGGTTAAAAATTAATCCAAAATTTTTTCGTCAGATAAGCAGACAAGACGACAAGTAGACAAGCAGACGCTACGAGTTAAAAGAAAGGGAGTAAAAACTTAAACAGATTGTTTATACATATATTATACCTATAGTAATGTACTACTACGTAAGTAAGTAATGTACAAGTAATGTTGTAAATTACTTGTCTTGAAGAAGGGAGCTTAGCTTTCGAAACATGTTGATTTTATAAAATTATCTGTGGTATAAACTAAGTGTTTTAATTATTATTTATGTATAAAAATGGTGCCACACAGTGATTTCCTAAAATTTAAAGAAGAAACTATTTATTGATTTTTCACATCAACTACACTATATAACATCAGATACAACTACAAGATACAACAGTAAATTAAAATAAATTAACTTAAAATTAAAAAAATGTTAATAGCACATTAAATATTATAAATAACCAAATTAATTTTGCTAATAATAAATTTATTTCAAATTAACTTTTTTTTTTTTTTTCATTTTTCTGTCTTTAAATATTAACAGATTTAACACAGATATGATTTTTTCTTACACATTTCCATAATTTCAAAAAGACAATTTAAATTTAAATTTTTTGGAGATTTTATTATTTCCAAGAAATTTTACAATGACTAATTAAAAATATTTTTTTTCCATAAAAAAAATATATCCATTACTAAAAAAATCTCTTAATTTTATTACTTTATTGACTTCCATTAAAATAATGTAGATAGATTGTAGATACTCAGAACAATGAATATTAGATTTTTTTATTGAATCGATAAGATTATTACAAAACCTCTATGCTGATAGTGAAATCCTTCACTGTCACTACTAAAAAGCGTATATGGCAATACGCAGGGTCCATATTTCAAGTCGAGATATCGGATAATAAAGTATATTCTCGAATATCCATAAGACAAAAAATGACCGAAGGGATTGCAAAAGTCTAGTTGCGTAAATGAAATTACCGGAGCAGTAGGTGGTCGCGCCAGTATAAATATATATATAATAATATATATATATATATAATATATATATATATTTTTTTTTTTATAATCTGTATGTCAAACGCCTGTGCGTGAGGGAGTAGGTAAATTCTCTACCTGTTATCAATTCTCTTCGATGCGCCGACCGACCAAAACCGAATTCAGTTCAAAAACAACCCCAGCTCGTGCCGCATATAAACATCTGTCACTGAACGATCTACCCCGCCCCTGTTATCAAACCGCAATTTGTTTTGATCTTTAAGCACCGCTATTTCAAATAATCATTCGTGAGAGTGAATATCTTCATGGTGAAGATGGTATCCGCATCCTCATACGGTCCTTCTCAGAGGAGTACCGACTTTCCTGGCAAGTCGGAGGATCCAGAGGTGAGTTTGCATTGTGTTTTTTTTATTTTCGGGCGTTTCGCCCCTTATACTGGACAACTGGCTCGCTTTGGAAGTCTCCGTAGAGCTGTCAACTATTGAGCATACCATTCTTATAACTGCCGCCGATTAAGTAGGATTGGTATATATGGGTACCTAAATATTCGTAACCTGTATTGCAATATTAAAGTAGCGGTGATTCAAATACCTAAATATTTATAACTCGTACCGGATTATTGCATCTAGAGAAAAAAATTAAAATTTACACATAAAAACTAAATCTACATGATTTCTACTCCATAAAAATATATTCATTTTTTTTTTACTTGTATCTCCTCTCAAAACTATGTTACCTACTAATTAATAACTCATATTGTGTTTATTACAAAGTTAAAATAAAACATTTTTTGATTAAGTGAAACGGAAACCTTCGCTTTGAAGGCATTCCAGTTCATTAAGATGCTCTTTAATTCAAATAAGGCATATCAGCACAATCAAGCAAGGAAGACGTAGGGATTGCGTAATTATTATTTTACAGTGAATCTGGAGGCATATCTTAGGTCTGATTAGGGAGAAAATACTCGAAAACATATAAAATATGAATCGAATTAAAAAACTTTTTTTTTTCCACTATATATTTAATTTAATTGTTTAAACGTTTTCGAGATCATTCTCATTATCAATAACAAGTTTTCAACTTAATTAAAAACAATTATAGACATTATTTTTAAAGATTGGGTGTATGCAAAAGTTATGGGGGTAAGGGGTGGGGTTAGAATAGATAGGAGTGGGGAGATTATGGGTGATATTTGAATGTTTGTTCTTAAATATCTTATGTTCTTCTATAATGAAGGAACGGTTAGAAGAACATAAGAGAGCAATCAAAAACTTCGCCTTAAATTCAGAAATGGCGGAATATGCCAAAATGGAGGGTCATAATAATCACACATCCGATACTAATAATTTAACACTATTACATTGCTTCAATAAAGGAAGAAAAATTGATATTTTAGAGAGCTTAGAAATTCATTATAATAAAGTAAATAGTAAAAATATAATTAACATTCAAATAGCACCCATAACCTCCCCACTCCTATCCATTCTAACCCCGCTTCCTACCCCCATCACCATTACTTACACCCAACCAATCACAATAAATACTAAAGGTTTTTAATTTGGTTGAAAACTTGTTATTGATAATGAGAACGTAAACGAAAACGTTTTAACAATTAAATTCAATATATACCGGAAAAAATAGTGTTTTTCAATTCGATTCATATTTTATATATTAAAAATGAATTTCCACAATGTTACACTAAAAAACATTGAACTCTAAAAAATTTTTTGATGACATGCGAAATATGTTAATGGCATGAAATTTACTCTCAATAAAACTGTGATTGGTGGAAAATCCGTACACTATGCTCCTTTGTCTACTTTTGTAAAAATGATGTAATAAAAACTCATTATCTTATGAAAACAACGGCCATGCATTAAATTTTAGTCAATGTAGTGGAAACTGTAGGAAAAAAATTTGGTAACGCAGAAATAATAAAATTAAAAAAAGTTCAGCCAAAGCACTTAACTACTTACAGTTTGAACCTTTTCTATATGGTACAACGAAACAACAACAAAAAAAAATCATTTAATAATACTAAAATGTTTGCTTGAAACATGAAAAACCTGTTTAAATAGAGGAAAATTCGGGAGAGAATATTGTGGTTCAATTGTTCATTATTTAACATTTCTATGACGATAGTTTCCATTTTTATGATGATAGTTTCACGGATCGCTGTAGCGACCAAATAGTATCAAGTATTGTCAGTTTTGTTAATCTTGTAAATTGTAGAATAGTCATAAAAAATAATCCCGAAATAAAAGGCGCTAATATGTTGTCACTGACTAACTAACTCATCATCACGCCGTTTCCCCGTGGGGGTAAGCAGAGAGGATAGAATGCCACATTCTTTTGTCCTGACACACAACTCTCACCTCATCCACATTCATACATTTTCGCATGCAAGCTCGCTTGTTGAGGCTTATTTAATTAATTTATTATTCTCATTATCATTATTATTAGTTCACGGTTTTCCTGAATATGCAAATCATTTATTAGAAAATGATTTGAAATGTTGTGTAATCAAGGAATAATATTTAAAAATATATTTTTAAATACTTTAGAAAACCAAATTACAAAAGACATCATTTATTTTAATATTTTGATAATTATAAAACACCCTGACGATGGAAAGGTTTTTCCGAAACATGTAGGTGTAATTAATGAATACAAGTAGATCAAAACAAATACTAAAATCTTTTTTTTTCAACCTAAAGTACATCTTAATCATTAATATAATATCTGCTATATTACAATCGATAGTCTATAAAACAATATACAATTTTTATAGAATTAGTTTTTAAAATAACTCGTTTTCCGGCATCTTTACATTTATATCATACATTTTTACACCTCTGTAAATTAGACGATTCTGTGTATACACTTTTTTCTTATATGGTAAATCTCATTATTCCTTACTCCGTACATTCCTTTTATGTATTGCAATGTACATAACAATAATCAAGATATATTTTATATGGGAAAGTAGACATGGAAGTCTTTTAAGGTGTTCGTAGGACTTACGACCTATCGTACGGCTGGCCTAAGGGATCACTTTACACAATGTATCTTTAAACAATCTTGACAAATGATTTCCCCGTAGGGGAATAAAATCCAGAGAGTTAGTTAAATTGATCTACCGGTTTCAAGACGTACCCCTCTCTTTGTCAGCACCAAAATTACACACTACACTACTATATTCAAACCCAAAATCTGGTAGTGGTTTATACTAATTTAACTATAGATAGACCGCATTAAAAAGAATGTGCGCAAAAAATATGTGTGTTGTTACGATGCAAAAATGAATACAAAATAAGTTTCTCTAGTAAGTAACTTTATTAACTAAAAAATATATATTTATTTGGAATATTATTCTGAGGCTTGTAATACGGGATTGCCAGGCAACTTTCCCCAGCTCTTTTCTTACCGAAAAAAGCTAGGGAATGGTCTTTGGATTGTGGTCGACCTATAACTCTCTGTTATAATGTCTAACCACGAGGTTAATGCTCTATATTTTAAGGAATCAATATATATAGATATATATATATATATATATCTATATATAAAGAAACCCGTGTTTCCCTATTCGCCAAGTTTTCTCCACAACCATCCACCGGTGGTAATGGTGGTGGATAGCCCTTGGTGTCACATCGAAAATATGCGAGTTTGGTGGGGGTGGCTGTGCGTGGGTGGGAGTGGGTGACGAAAATGTGCTTTCTAGTACATTGTTTTGTTATGAAAGGCCGCAAATGCTACAGATTGTTTCAAAATAGGCGCGCCGACCGTGTCGGTGAGTCTAGAAGATTCCGGAAGAACCTGCTCTAGAAAGTTATGGAAGGAGAAGGTTCTTGAAAATTCCCGAAAGTTCTATAAGGTTCTTAACTGAGTGGCGGAATGTGTCGGTGTGTCTAGAAGGTTCCTGTACATTCAATAAATTTCTTGAAAGTTCTGGAAGGAGAATGTTCCAGAAGGTTCGCGAAAGTCCTTTGACGATCCAAACAGCGTACTAAAAATCTACGTGTGCGAAGCCGCGCGGGCACAGCTAGTATTAAGAATAAAATCCAGTTTGTGTTCTTGAAGAATTTTTACATACTCAAAATATTCTGAATATTTGAATCATTTAACATTTTTGAATTACCAAGTTAGGTAATTTCACCCAACCGGTATGACAAAACAATACAGGGGAACGTGTATGTGGGTCAGAGGCGAAATCTGAATAAGATTCGATTACCCGAGCGACGGGGGCGTCATGACCCGGAGCTTCCCAAACCGTGTACAAGATGTGTCTTACGTGACCCACGTCGCTGTTGTTGCTAGAGTGACCATAATAGTTTGGGCATCTTTTAAATTCAACATCTCCAGGAAATAGCGTAGACGTGAGTTCTGCAGTTAATAAGAAATGTTAAAATGGATTGATGCAGAGTTGGAAAAGGAAATGTGTTTCGTTGAATTCTTATTCCTCCTCCTTAACACTCCACAGAAAAGTGCATACAATTTACGGCCACGAAAGCAGTAATCAGTCCGACCTCTACCTCCGCGGGTAAAGATCGTCCTCCTGATGACGTTGAATAAGAATCCAACGAAACGTCGAGAATCGTTTCTCGGAAAAACATACGGTTCGTATAAAATATCCGCAACCAGTTACAGTTAAATATGTCTAACGACCGTAATAACAACCTTAACTCTTTAAGAAATGTGGTGCATCGGATTTTTTTTATTACATCGCTAACTGTAGCTATAAAACTATTGAAATATTGTCACTGAAAAAACTTTAAATTAATTAATATTTTATTAAACATGCAAGAAAGCATGCAAACATGTAATTTGAATTAATTGTCACCATCAAGAAATATCATTCGCCATTTCTTGTCATTTTGATTACTATCAAAAAGTTATCGAACACCCGGTAGGTATTATCGTAAATTATTTTCACCGATCGCTTATTATTCGCACAAGATCACCATTCACTTGTATTTTTTGTCTATGGTTTCTGCTAAATGTCAAAATAAAAGTAGCCGCACGTATTTATACTGTAAATTTTTCAGAAATTTCTGACAAATTCTCCTGTATGCTAGGCCATCCTGGTTCTTTCAAATTAGCTGTAAAACACCCGGAATGCTAGAAGCTCATTATTAAGTGTGATTATTTTTGTTTACACAGTCTTGTGACAGCCCATAATTGAATACACTAGATTTTAAAACTTATGGGTAAAGATAATACAATTGGGTAAAAAGCCACTCACCCAGATAGTCAGATCAAATGAATCTCCAAGTAATCCACCAATAGGTGAATTTGTACTCCCCCAAGGTATGGTCCCCAGAACTCTACTATTTCTCACTCACGTTAACGACACAACTCAACAAAATCAACGAAGAATCAAGCATTGAAAATCAAGCATTCCATGCAGATGCCACCACACTGTTAACAAATTATCCTTCATGGGCAAAAGTTCACGAATCAGCAAACGAGAAAAAATATAAATAAATACCCTAAATCGTGGCCTGACAACAATCTTCTAACATTTAACATAAAAAAACTTTAACTTGTACTTAAATTTACTGTAGTCATTAATGATTTTTATTTCTGTTTATTCATAACGTTATTTTGCGTTGTATTAGTAAAAATTTGAGTTTTCATTCTCTTCTCAAAATAGATACGTAAAATTGTGGAATCACAGACCGCGCGCGACTGCTTAAGTTCTGCGCAAGGGTGCGACCACTGGAAGGTTAAGTACTAAGTTCCGAAGACCCTGGATATTTCTTTCATTTTAATGACACTAAGCTATCTAATACACACACAGAAAACTACAGGCATTAAATAACCAATTTCTCTGATCCAAAAATCCAAAAGCCAATTTCATTTTATAGTTTCCTTATTTTAAATATCATCCTCCCTCACACTCTCCGCTGTCGTCAAATTTAACAACCCCTGAAAATCTTACTAAAAGGGATATACAAAAAAGTATAAAATTTTATATAAGCAATAAATAGTTACATTTCCCCCACAGATATTCCAGTCTGGTGACCGCAGTGGTCAGGGCTGCTCAATGTTCCGCATCCGGGGGGGGGGTAGTTCCCACTGCGCAGCCCTGGCGGGGATATTTCACCCTGTCTCGTGACGGTGTTTCAACCCCTGAATCTTACGTCAATACGAAATTTATTGAAATTAGGTGAAACTTCCTCGGGCCCGTGAGGTTAGGTTCAAATGGTCAAAGGATAAATTCAAAACGTCACGTGGATTCGCGTTACTTTACAAAAAAAATGCACACCGTAATATTGGCTTTGTAATAGCTATATTTGTCACGTTATCCATCGTGTCTTTTGTAGGTCCACCAGAAGGGTTTTATAAGCAAAAGCTCCTTTATGAGTCCTTCTCATTCGCCACCTAGTTGGCCTTTTTTTAATTTATTATTATTATTTTCATTTTAGTTATTGTATTAAAAAATTGGGCTGAACGCCATCCAAAATTTGCTCCCATTTTTCCGGCTATTCGCTTTTTTATTAAACATTTATATTACGTCAGATTGGTACATAGTTATATTTATATAATAAAAATGCACTCTTGATTAATAAATTAAATAAGTAAATGTGTTTCTATAAAAATAAAAGATTTATTTATCAAAACATACAAATTTACATTTATTTAATTACATATATATTAATAAAAAGATTCACTCACCTGTAAAAATAAAAGAAACAACATTTCTTTTTATATGTTTAAAAGAAATTATTTGTTAAACCAACTCACACTTTTTTCATAACATCACCTTTGGTAACAATCAACATTCACTCTTTTTTTATAACATCACCATGTTTACAATCATAAATTATATAAAGATAAAAACATAAACAAATGGTTTTCTTTAGATTTATATAAAAATTATAAAAACGGTAATTATGGCAAGAAATTGTGAAGCTTGTTTTATACCGTCTGAGAAAAATATTTTTTTCTGAACAATTAAAACAATCAAACTTAAATGTATAATTCAAATAAAATTAACAGGACATTTTTTTTAATAAAATTGAACTACCCTTCCATTTTGGACGTAAAAGTACCTGGTAACAGAAAGTCCATTGGAAGCAGGTCGGTTTATTTTTGAGATAGATGTATTGCTTTTATTTTTTCCAACGACAAATATATACTTTGAATCAAGGAAAGGTCGCAACATTATCTGAAAATTAAATTACATTTTACTTATTTTAAAAAATGTGCACTAGAAGAGAGATAGATAGAGAACCGGAGCATATGGGCTACAAAGCCTTTGAAGAAGAAGAAGGATCTTCAAAAATGTAAGTGTATTCATCTGCTTAAGTCGCTTGTTGGTGTAGTGGTTATGAGCCTCGCTTAATAATCCAGTGGTGAGTGGTTAGAGCCACATTCTGGGATACCGGCAAACAAGTACTATTTTCACAGCATAAGTGCTTAGCTTAATTTGAAAGTATTTAAAATATTGATACGATACGTATTCCTTCTTGCATTTTTTCCCTTTGTTCCTAAAGAAAACCTTAAAGCAATATATAAGCATACCAATCTGTCTGAATATCATCCGAACTGAAATTTTACATTGTAACTATAAATAAAGAAGTAACCGGAAGCTTCTAGGTTTTTTGCAGGTTAAGAATATTCTAGAAAATCGTCGAATTAGTCCGAAATAATTCCTTCATCACACACACTTACAAAGCGGTATACGCGGTTGAGGGAAAACAGCGTTATTATGGTATTATCATTATGTTTTCAAAAATATTGAATATATTGTTTATAATAAATATTTTAAAATCAAAAAGAATGTAGATTGAATGCGGTAGAAATTCGGTATTATTTTTATGCTGTATAAAATATTGAATGTATTATTAGTTCTTATGTCATTTCACTAAATTTAAGACCTATGATTATTATTTACTTATATTTTTATTTATTTATATATTAAATAGATAAATAATTATGATTTTTTTTACAACAATGATAAAAAATAGGTATTAATAATCAAATTATTATATATATTATACCTCATCAAAAAGAATCAAGGCTCTTGTGAGTGGTGAGGGATAATCACTTACAAAGGATAAATTTATAGCAATAAAACATTTTTTTTTAATTACAAATTAATTCCTGTGTTAATTTTTTCAAGTGGGTAAATAGTGTAAGATATTGAAAATTTAATCTATGTTTACAGATAATGAGAATTGTAGGTATACAAAAGATAAAAATTATAGGTAAGTATATAAAAGATGTGGCAATATTTATTGCATATTCTTGTAGTGGGACTTTAACTTGTACATGAATTTATTGTAATTATCAATAGCTTGTGCGTAAGTTATTAAAGTTGAGTATACTTTTATATAGAAAACCGTTTTGAAAATGTGTGGTATTAAATTTAGGAATTTTGTATTATTTTCATATCTGTTCGAGTAACTCGTTTGTAAATTATTAGTTTTCTTTTCTTTAAATATTTGTTATATCAAATATTTCTTATAAATTATGTCAACCGTATTAACTTAAAATATGTTAAATAAAGTTTCTGTTTGGTTTGTGGGGTTTCTTTTAATAATTATTAGTCTTTGCATTATTTTTATGGGATTCCTTGTAATTCAATATGCTCGTGTGTATTAATTTATTCCTATTTATAGTTGCTTCAAAGAACTTCAAGACTCGGAGTTTTTCTTCTATAACCTTTGATACTTAACTTTACTTTTAAAGTCTGAGTATTCTCGGTATTTTCAAACATGGATATCGAAAAAAGTCTTTTGCTAGTTACAAACTTTTACCAGGGATTTCTTGTTGGGTTATTATTTTGTGGTCGTTTCCAAGAATATGAAAAAAAGGTTTTTCTATATGAAGCCTCTTGTCTTTACAATTGCCAAGGTTATTTGTCATGGTTACCACATAAGAAAGGAGTGGACTTCAGTTGTAGGTAT
>JADDOH010019347.1:0-25722 GCA_016648135.1 Agrypnia vestita
TTTCAATTTTTTGGAACACTTTGAAGGGAAAAACGCGATTTTTTGCGAAAAATATCGACTAATTTGTTATTAAAAAATAAAAATTAATAACAAATTTGAAAAAAACTCGACAGCGTTACCTCGTAAATTATGTTCAGAAATAGTATTCAAAATTTCAAAAGGATCGGTGCAGTAGTTTTGAAGTTATGATGGACACCGACTTTGAAAACGTGAGATGTGGGGAAAACGATTTAAAGTTTTGCACACTGTAAAATTCAAAATAAAACTCAACAATTATTTTATACTTACACATAATCGTCGATGCCATGTTCACACGGCAAAGAGCTTTCATCATCAGCATCTGTTTGTCCTTGTCTACGCAAAACTCTTCCAATGCAAATAGCACGTCCGGTAGTCCTCAGGTGAGCGCGTCTCTTAGCTGCCCGAGCAGGTATAGAAAATCAGTCTGAGTATCGCTCAAATGTTCCTAATTTCGTCAATTTTGCTCCGATTGACTTGAAATTTTGACACAATATTCTTACGATGTTATACATTCATTTAAAAAATTAAAAATAAAACGCAAAAAAAAGTTAAAAACCTTACCCCTCCCTTAATAAATGAGACTTACAGATAAGGTCGATATATTGCCGGAAAAGTACCAGGCTGGTGTGGTGTAATTGGTAGCATACCTGCTCGGAAAGCAAGGTGATCTGGGCTCGAATCCCGGTAGTAGCCAAAACATTTTTTCGCTGATTTGAATTTTCTGCATGCCTCTCTATCGATTTGAATTACCATAATCCAAAATAAATTTTGGATTATGGTAATTCAAATCGACACGATTGGTTTCGTAGAGCATGAAATTATGAATCCAGTAGTTTAGATAACTCTAAACCAATCACAACGGATATAGGAATTTTACGAAATCAGCCACCCATTCGCTCAAAAGAATACGCAATAAAATAAAGATAAATATATCTGGAACGGGCGAAAAATTTACGTCCTATCAGCTGTTTCAAGAGAACTTATCACACTTCAGTAACTAATTTATTCGACTTCATATATTTATTGAAGTAGATAATTTCCGATTACTTATTTTTTATGCAAAACGCAAAATATTAATTGAATAATTCGTTAATTTGAATGATTGGCTAAACATATCAATGTTATGACGGAATCCACGATATTTGACAGTGGCGTAGCCAAAAAAGTTGGCTCATCAATGCAAAATATGAAAAACGACCCCGTATATTGTAATTAATATTTTACCCATTTCTTGGCCAACAATAAATACTTATTCCTTAGGAACCGACAGGCAAAAGTACCGTCATTTTTGACGGGTTACAGCTAAAAATGTTCTTAGGTTTTCACGGCCGTTCAGAATCTTCTGTGTATAGTTTTCTGGCATATTCTGCCGTGTAAATGTGACCTCTCTGGCCGACGTTTCGGATCCCATTGCGGGGTCCATCATTCTATTGAAGTCACATCAGCCCAGATGATGGACCCTGCAATGGGAACCGAAACGTCGGCCAGAGAGGTCATATGTACACGGCAGAATATCCCAGAAAACTATACACAGAAGGGTTACAGCTAGTTTCCTTATAAAAGCGTATTTTTATTACTTTTTTAAAATATAATATTATAACGAGATGCTCAAGAGAATGTACGCACTATCCGAACCCCTGGTAATATGTCACTTGGAACAACACCACCGTAAGATCTAGAACGGTCTAAAATTATCTACAACCTTCGGAAAACGACTACAAACGTCTAGAAATGCCTGGAACAACCGAGAATCGACGAGGACCTTCTCCTAAACACTAGAATAATCTAGAAAGTACGAAAATATCAGCATTTAGGTATAAATACGGAACTACGCCGCGGCGCAAGTTCAGTTGTCGTGTTTGATAGTTCGTTCAGTGCGAAGTCGGCTGCGAGCCGCGAGACGACGCCCAGTGCGGCCAGTCGTGAGGTTTTCGATGCGGTTTACCGCATTATTTATAAAGCGAATAATCGAGTGAAGTACCTGATTGACGAAATAAACCAGAGCGACTTCTTATTACGACAATCGAATGTTCTACGAGCGAGAAATACATGTTACACAGCGATAATAACGAGTTAATATACGCGTTATATATTGCGAAATAGTGTAGATTGTAGTGTTAAGTCGTGTCAAGGGGGAACACCTACCTAGAAAGTTCTAACTAACTAATCGATTTTCAACTTTTTGCATTTTCTTGAGGTCTTAAGAATGTCTGGTGAAAATTTAAAGCAAAAATTCAAAAAAATAAAAAAGGTATAGCTGATAAAAATAACATCCCTTGGTTGACTACGCGCCGCGCCGCACGGCGCCACGCTACACACGGGAAGCTGGCTCATTCAGTATAGAAACGTTAGACTTGTTTCTATTATGTTTGTGAAGAGTGCTCGATGATATGGGAATTCTAGGCAAGGTTTATATTATATTATGGAGTGAAATCTATGATTTTAAATAAGTTGAAAAATTTTGCGATTTATTCATTGCTCAATTTTCATACGCATTTTACTCGAAAGCTTGTTTTAAAAATCGCTGATCGAAATATCTCAACAACCACTAAACCAATCAACTTGACATTTCTAGTGGTTATTCTATACATAATTATCTAGTCTTTGTCGTAAGATTTTTTTTAAGTGACTTAGTTTTTTTTTATCGGCATAATAAATCCGAATTTTTCCCTAAAAATCGGTATTTTAAATTCAAACGCCCGCCATTTTGTCAAAAATCAATATTTCCAAAAAATAATAAGTTAAAAACTAAATTATATTGTCAATTTTGATTTTCTTTTGTTTTTTTTTATTCTGATTATTACAGACGTAATGGGAGTGGTCACCGCGGAGGACCTTTTTTTCGGCAGTCGACAGAACCCAAGTATAAAAAAATTAAAAAAATTAAACATATTCTTAAAAGTATGTACTTTCACGCAGAAATAATATAAATAGCATTATTCATAAAGGTTTCCTTAAAAAATTCACAAATATTTCCATTTTTCGCGCTTCATACGTAGGTATTCCCCCTTAAGTGATTCTTTACAGTAATTTAAAAAACTAACCCATAAAAACTAAGTTTTTATTATACTTCCTTTCTCATTTACTAGTAGAAACAGGTTTGGCGCTTAACCTACGCGTTGGGCTCGAGTCGGGCGACGTTTCGAAAGCGAGTAATAAAAAATTTCGAAAAATCCAAAATTATACTACAATTATTTTTTTGAACGAAAAATTGTAAGATCATTTTTACCGTTGCCACGAGTCTGACTGCAAAGTTTCAGCTCGATTGGATCACGGGAAAAGGGTTAAAAATCGATCCAAAATTTTTTCGACGGACAAGCAAGCAAGCAGACGCTACGAGTTAAAAGAAAGGGAGTAAAAAATGCATTGACGTATTATAATATAGACACGTTATTCCCATACTAGCCGACTTACATATGTAGCAAATATTGCATTGAAAGAGACAAAAAATCACGGCATACTTATTTCACAAACGCTCTGCGTGTAGACAGAAAAATCAGGTAATTTGAAGTCACGGTGACAAAAAAGTGTGCGATACTCTATTGCTTTTTTTTTCGGCGTAACGTCGCGCCCGATTACAAAGAAGGTCCGTTCGATAACGAATGCAAGTAAGGCTTAACCTTACTTTTGAGTTGCCAAGATTTCACTTTTGTAACGTATCTACAGTTTATTATATCATTGTAAAAATGTATGAAAATCACCTCGAGGTATTGAATGCACGTTAAAAAAAATGAAAATCAAGAAAATAGCTCGCTTTTATTCACTTTGCGTAACTAACTAACTTACCATCACGCTGTTTCCCCGTGGGGGTAGAGCGGATAGAGCGCCATACTCTTCTGTCCTGACATACAACTTTCGCTACATTCATGCAAGCTCGACGGTTGTTCAGGCTTCTAACAGGACCACCTTCCAGTTAATCTGATCATGCCACGTCTTCCGTGATCGCCCTCTCTTTCTGGTGCCGTCAACACTTGCATCATATATCTTTCTTACCAAACTTCTTCAATTTTTTTGGCGTAGTGGGGGAATGCGCAGAAGACAAAATTTGGATCTTGTTGGTGGAATGGTACATGCGCAAAGTTCCCCCCGCTACGCCGAAAAATTTCAAGATGTTTGCCGGCTACCGTACGTCTAAGGCCCGGCTGTTTCAAGTTCGATCAAAGTAAGCGGTCGATCAAAGCGTAGATTTTTACGAAAACGGATCGTTTGATTGGCGGAGAACGTAAAAATCTACGCTTTAAAAGAACGCTTACTTTAATCCAACTTGAAACAACCGGCCCTAAGGGATCTCATCTCCACTGCATTCAATCTACTTTCGTTGAGATTCTGGGAATTTTCGGAAACTTTAAAATACGCCACTGGCGGGTTTAGGCAGACAAAATATCCAATTTTTGGAAAATTGGGATGCGCAATGAATTGGGCAATCACTCTGGCGTGGTAACTGTAAGCGGCACGTGTTCCGAAACGATAAACGTCTGGTATTGGCCACGTGCAAATGTCTTTCAGCTCTTCAATTGCAAAACCATCGTCGTCAGATTTGCGTCACCCAGCGGCGCCACAGATGCTAATGGCCGGTGTGATATCCTACGCGGAACGTGCGCGGAATCCTCATCGCGGGACGGTGTCTGCATCGGCCGGGGCGACCATGCCTTCTTCTGGGAGGCGAGCACAAGGACGAATACCACGAATAGAAAAAAAAATTGTACAAATAAATCATCAAAACATCTTCAAAACATTCTCCATAAATCAGTGATTGGGTACCCACCGCTTTCCCAGGACCGTTTTATGAGCTTATGCTGACATATCGGCTCTAATCATACGTCGCCTGGTTGGCTTTTTTTTCTCTAATAGCTTTCTCCGTGCTGGGCCGTGTAGGGCGGTCCAGCAGGGGGATGCGAGCAAAGCCCAATCACTGTCCCCCTCTCGCAGAAACATAATCTTTATTAACATAGTTAGTACAATACATAGCATAAAAAGTATAAGATACAGATTCAATTAGATAAATACATTAAAGAGATGTAAGTCACAGTCATAAGTTTACAAGGGGAACATTTAAGAGAAGAAAGGATGCCAGAGGGAGGGGGACAGGAACAGGAAGCCATTTAATCGCCACTCCCTATAGGGGAAGACGTCACTATTGACAGAAAAGATGGAGTTTAGTCCATAAACGCCACGAATTCACAGTCTCACGTACAATTATCCTCGAAGCAGCTCCCAGCGCGTCACCCACTCCCTCATGAAATCCCGAAAGAGTCCGAGGTTCCTCGCATTTCTGATGAAGTCATCATTCCTTGGAGAGCGATGCCTCATCCCTTCTAATCCATCTAGCATCCTATCCCTGGCCTCTCTCATAACATCGCAGATCAAGAGTATGTGTTCCGGAGTCTGCGCAACACGATTACAGGTACACCAAGGAGTCTCGACCAGACCTAAGTCAAGCAATTTCGCACGGAATTCACCATGTCCCGGTACTAACTGCATCATGTGATGCCCATACTCCGGAGGACCACCACTGCCTTTCTCTCTATGGTATAAGACCATCTCCCCTGGGGTTATTCTTTCGCATAACTCCCGGTAGTTGGTATCAGAGGGCCTGAAGGTCACGTCAAAGATCTCGACCTCCAAACCTCTCCATAAACCAGTCCGCAATGCACCGTCAGGATTTCCAAGCAACACCATAGCCTGTGCGCACTTGCAAAGGTGGCTTATCTTTTACACCGCCTACAGCTTTCAGTTGTACCTGGATCGTTGACGAAGTAACTACGCTCGCCCTATTTTCGTAAATTAAAAATTACGATGTTTTCTAAATGAATATTAAAGCGTCAAGTATGTACTTTAATCTGCATTTTTTGTTGATATAACAGATGTACGTAGTATATTTATTATTAAATGTTTTATGAACTACTATTTTTGCTTAAAAAATAAATTAAAATGTTCAATTCAGCTAGAGTTATATAAAAAATTCCAAAGACTACACCTTTTGCTAGTTTGAAAGAATATTCTATTACCATTATAAAAATGTAAATAACTCGTCCACACATTTCCACCTTTGTTAAATCGAGCTTATTCTTTTCAGGTAGTCGTGGTGACCCCGCTCTCAAGATAATGAAGATTAAGGGAAAATAACTATTTATGGTGTTAAAAAATGAACTTTTACTTAGATGAGGATGAGGATGAAGAATAATTTATTAATTAAAATTGTATATTTTGTACATATCGCCCTTATTTAAAACACGGATATAATTTAATATGAAATTGTTTTTTTTTTTTAATAAAATATTAAGAGCACCCAACCCCAAGCAACCCTAATTAAGTATTTTTCTGAAAGATAATTATTGAGTTGTCTCCTCGTAAGCATTTCTGATCAGAACATCAAATAAAATCATAATTTATATTTTTGCCGTCGAAAATCTGTTCTTGTGTGAAGCGTACTGAATAGCGATGGGTCCGCTCTGTACTTCACTATAATGTAGTACCACATCGTAGTGAAGCGCACATTTCACATGTTTATAAGTGTACTACACACTACAAACTACACACTTCAAATTGCACACAATGTACACACCTCTGCGCACAGCACGACTGCGCACATTTACCGCGCAGTTCACCCGTATTCGCTCGCGGACGGATGCGCCATGTTTTCACGAAACGGTCAAATCCCCATTCTAGCGAATGGAAAAACTACATTTCAAAATGAAGACTACAACACACACACGTTCACTAGTATGAAGACTACAAAGTGTACACTACAATTGTAGTAAAAATACACGAAGTGAAGTAATTGTAGTACTACAAAATTGTAGTACTAATGAAGTGAAGTAATGAAGTAATTGTAGTATTAACGAAGTGAAGTAACGAAATGAAGTAATGAAGTAATTGTAGTATTAATGAAGTGAACTGTAATGAATTGAATTAATGAAGTAATTGTAGTATTAATGAAGTGAAGTGCAATGAAATGAAGTAATTGTACTATAAAATTGTAGTACTACTAGTGAACAAATTATATTTTTTTCCAAATAACAAGTTTGGTGATTAAAAAAAAAAGTCGCCGGAAAATATATTATATACGAGTATATGGAGATATTTCGTTAAAATAATATTTGGCGAGCTAAAAAAAAAGGTCGCCAATCAGATTTCTTCATTCAATCCCAAAATTTTTCAAACCATGGGAGAGGGGTTCTTTCAGTCTCCAGAGATTTCTTCAATCAGTCCCAAAAATTTTCAAACCATGAGGGGGGGGGTTGTTTCAGTTTCCAGAAATTTCTTCATTCAGTTCCAAAATTTTTAAAGTATGTGCTCGTACTTTAGTAAAATATCTTAATTTGAAAAGCATTTCAAATTTTTTTTTGTACATTAAAAAAAAATATATGAAATATTTTTTCTACTTTTTCTCGAGGATTCATAAGCAGGCCCACCCGCTGGTGCCCGCTTGAATTTTGGGACATGTTTTATATTGTAATAATAAACAATATATTCACTTGTGATTCCATACACATCTCTGCACGACGTAACAGATGGACAGCGTCCACCTGAGAATGATAGCTGGAATACAGCATCACAAGAGGAAACTCCCGCACCAACAGAGTCTAAACAAAGTTGAAGATGAAGAAGAAGAAGCAACAGATTTGTCAGTGAATTTGAAATTGACCTGTACCGAGGAGAGTGATTTAAAAATTGTCAAATTCTTATAAAAATACGGCATGAATATTTATTTTTATATGTAGTTTTATGTAAAGAATTTTTCGCATTCTATATGGTTCTTACAAAATGACAACACATTATAGACAAAAATTGTCGTTAAATATTGTATTTTTGTTGTTGTGTTATGGTCACCTTAATCCTGATCCTTAAAATGACATCCTTGAGCGATCGAAGGTTCCTTTAAGTGATCAATAAACTAAAGGTCAGACACGTGTAACGTTATTGCATAACGCAGGGACGGCTGCCGCGTCGGTGCTGCCTTTCAACACTTTTCTTAGGAAGTTGCCTTAAAAATTCGTGACTGCCAAAATGCAGATCGCGAAAATTTCTAGACAGAGATTTTAATTGAACTAGCAGAAAAGCAATCGGCTTCGCCAATTATATCTGGCAAACTTCCATTTTTGCTATTGTGGCCGCTTCGCGGCCAAATGTGTTTGCTGTGCAGCAAACACAATTGTTTACCTATGCCTATGTCAGCCGCTTCACGGTCAATTGTATCTGGTAAATTTCCACTTTTAATTACGGGTAGTTTAGATATAATTAAGACAAAGTATTTATTCAAAATTTCTAACCGATTTATAAGTCAGAGCGGAATAAACCATAGTTTGATAGGTAGGTACCTACTCTCTTTTCTTCTCGCAGTTTTGATTACTTTTATACAACATTATAAAAAAATAATCTTTGTTTAATTTGGTTAGTTACATAAAAAAATTGTTTGTAATTAAAATTTCAACAAAAAAAATATTCTCGACCGTAAACAAAAATTCGATCCTGCCAGGATTCGAACCCGGCATCTTCTGATCCGCAGTTAGACGTGTTATCCGCTGTGCCACACAACCCAATGGGCACCATGGCAAAATTATTGTATACAAATAAAAATCATCATCCAAATGCAGAAACGCACGACATTGGTTAGGGTAATTAATATATTGATGAAATGTATTGGAATTTTTTTGACTAAAGAGAAGTCCGTGACGGTATCTCCCACTGCAAGCTAATTTTAAAATTAAAATCAGTCGGTATAGACGACAAACCTCTGAGCTGGATCGTGAAAGATCACTAAACGTAAAAATAAATGAAACGTTAAGCCTACTAGTAACTAATGATTTTTGAATACCCAAGGGACAGTTTTGGGCCCCTTACTCTTCATAATCTACGTCAACGACATCTTCAAACTAAAATTGACCGGAATAATTGACCGAAAATGCAAATAATGACATAAACATTTAAAAAAAGTGGTTCGACAGTAATTCACTCTTTTTAAACTCAGAAAAAGCCTATTATATTACATTTTCAATTAAAAACACAAAATATCGCCCAGTATAAAAATTATTATCCATAATTATGTACAATTGTAACGAAATTTGCAATGGCTTATGTTCAATCATAAATAAAATAAATAAATTAAATACCTCTGTGTTATAATAGATCGATAAGTAAATTGGCACAGCCACATTGACGAATTGGTCAAAAGGGTGGGAAAGTGCATATTACACATTCATAAAATTAAGAAACGTTCTGAGTGTAAGCAGCTTAAAAAGTATATTTTGCCACTCTCTGCCGCAGTATGGCATTATTGGGTGGGGAGGGGCATACGATTACACATTTGACCCCCTTTCATCAAAGAAAGATTATCAAAGTAATATTATACTAAAAAATCAACTTTCTCAACACAAACACTCTTCACGAAATTTCCAGTTCGAAAGGTAGAAAATATTTACAAAAAATATCCATTATACAAATAATTCAATAAAATATTTATACATAATTTGAAACAAGCACGTCTTTAAGATTTTTAAACAATTCAAACAATATCAGCATAAAAATATATATTTAGGTATAAAGAATTTCAATAGCCTCCCTGAAGAAATAAAAAACTAAGATCAAAGAAATAAAAAAGAAATTAAATGAATACTTCAAAAAACGCAATTAAAAATAAAAAAAATCAATTTATTATATATATATATATTATTTTTTTTTTTTTTTTTTTTTAAATCATAAATACAAAATATGGAGAGGATCAGCGAAAAAATGTATTAATTATAGTTTTAATAAACTAGAGTAAAATAGTGTAATAAACTGTATCTTATATCAAACAAATAGAAAATAAAAAATAGGCTTGCAAAAGAGAGATCGTTTATCGGATTAAATGTCTGGGAACAAATGTAACGAAAAATAATGATATCCAACAAGAAATAAAAACAGTGAATTCTCGACTTACGAGTACCTCGACATACGAGCAAAATTTTTTTCAAACAATTTGACTAGAATTATGTATGATAAATTATAGAAGTCTCATAGAGACGAAACTATTTGTTTGAGAAAGTATATATGATGGTCTTTTATGGGCTTGCGACATATCGCAGGCTGGCTTAAATGATTCCTTTCCACAATGTAACGTTCACCGATTCCGCCCATGATCCGCTACATATCTATCAAACGTTTTTTTAAAGTTAGTTTGTTGGAAATATTGAAAGGTTCTTCAAAATTACTTTCATGACTCATCTCTGCACCTTTCCACGTTTAAAGTACATATAAAATTTAAAGGCCCCACTCCATCCAACCATTCCGTAATGGACCACTTCTGATATTAACTCAACTCAACCAGGTCCTTTGGTCCAGGTCCTTAAAAGCAGTACGCCACTGTCTCTTAAGAGAGGAGTCTTTGACCAGTGCATTCTTCTAATCCGTACATACTGTGCATATCCGTAGCAAGTGTTGCACTGTGCATACTAAACCAATGTTATCTGTGAATGAAAAAATTACGCTGGGGATTACCAAAAGAGACAGAAAAAATAGACACGAGGATTCGAGACTGAGGCGAAGGATGTCATTCCTAAAATTGTTATTGAAAATGGCAACGGGCAGCCCGTATTTTAAGGGCTTGTTCAGACACAGCGGGAACCGTTCAGTTTCAGAATCGCGTTTCAAAACATGCGACTTGTGTCATCTGTTCACACAGCCGCGGTTAATAAGCGATTTGTGCGCGCGAAAATAAACGTCAGTTTGACAGTTCTGGTGCCGTTCTCCATCTTTGAATATCAGAGATATATTCGCTCATTACTTTGTTAACGACGGCCGTCTTCCATGGCAAGACACATAAATATCATTCTGTCAGTTCATTTTTGGTGAATAAATACCTACTTCTCTAAAATACTTTTTTTTTCCACCATTTCCAAATATCTCCACCAACTCCTGCCAAGCTTGGTTCTTGGCATATTTGAGTAATCCTCACACTGAAGATCCCATATTACAGGTCTTTTCTCCACTTCATCAATAAAAAATTCAGTGTCAAAGCGATCCATAACCATAGAAAAGAGAATATAATCCACGCGTGCTCCCGTTGTGACATGGAACCGTGCGGTGCCCGCAACGCGACTGAACGCTCTCGTAAGGCCCCATAGTAATAGGATCGAGCGGGCGCCGTGCGGGTCTATTTTCTAGCGGTTGGGTTGCGGGCACCGCAGCGGTTGACTAACCGCACGGTTGTGTCTGAACGATCACATACAAACCTAGGTAAATGAGACCCGCACGGATCTCATGCGATTCTGAAACGGCACGGTTCCCGCTATGTCTGAACAAGCGCTAAGACGCGGAAAAAACCGATAGACAATAAAAATACGCTCTTATTCTTATTATATCAGCCACAATAATAAAAATACAATTCTTACAATAATTATTAATTGATTTTGTAAAACTAATAAATGATTATTGTTTTGTCATCCGGAAGTCGGTCAAATATTGATAGGTAATAAAATTTGTCCCTTTCCCTGTAAGACAGGCGTTTGAAGCTAAATAAAAGCGTGATTTCTTCATCTTTCAATTTTTTTTTCAATTTAATTAATTAAAAAAATAACATGGACATGACAAACTTACATTCAATTCCTACATATTGTTACATAACTTTGCGTTTGTCCAGCCCATTTTACAGTACGGTATACTTGGCTGGGGGGGACCTTTAAGTCTAATTATACTAACAGTGGGAATAAATAAAAGAGTAATATTATCAAAGTGATTTTGAGGAAAACTTCAATATTCCCAACAAGGGAACTTTTTAAAAACTTTAATGTCTTATATATTAAGCAAATTTATAAGATAAATTCGATACTAAAAATTCACAAAATGTACTTTAGTAATAATAATAATACTTGTTGTTTAAGTAAGAGGCCAAAATTAGCTGGAATTTTTTGTTACCTAAATGTAATACTAGCAGAGTCCAACATCATTTGGAATCTCTTCAAAAATCAAATCAATCAAATCATCTTCAAAAGAAGTATCATTTTTTAATGCTCTTTCCAATGAAATGAAGACGGTAAAAAATCATAGGAATTTCAAAACTAAATTTAAAAATTTACTAAAAAAATCGAAAAAAAATCTTAATCGAAAACAATCAATATAGTTATTTTTAAATATTATTACAATACCTTTTTAATCTTTATAACTTAATCTAATGTTTGTTACATTCTATTATGTGGGGTATAAAAACAAAGGCAGCAATATCAAAAAAAAAAATAATGCAGCTAGCGAGAATTACTGATTAATAACGTACAGAATTCGAGATTTTATAGGAAAAATATAAATTTAAAGGAAACATACTTTTGGAACATACATAAAATTTATAATTCAGTACATTTTAAATTAGTAACCCTCGGTGACTGCATTCAAGACATTTTTTTATAATATTGCTGCCTTTGTTTTAATACCCCACATATATCCTATTTCACTATTCTCATACAATGCTACTAATGATTACATTAATAATATATGTATGTGTATGACAATTCCCCCCACTTTTAAACAAGAGAATTAAATTCTATTTTAAAGATGGGTACCTAAGCGTTAATATACTCATTCTGTTATTAAAATAATAATTAATAACACCTCCCATTTTATGCATTATCATAATTTAAATCTTTGAAATATTTATTATTTATTACATATTCTTTATAAGTGTTTTTTATTTAGTTTTATTTTTACCAGCTTCGAGGAAACTTTACTGGTCATACTCACGAATATTTTTTTGATATTATATAAAAATAAATTATACTGTATGTTTCCCAAATAAAATAAAAATAAAAATTAAATAAAAATAAATAAATTAATTAAAACCAAATTCATTTATCAATTAGAAAGACATACAAAAAAATCTAATTCACAAAAAAATATTAGGCTACTACTGGGATATTTTATATTATATATTTTAATATTTTTCGTGAATTAGATTTTTCTGTATGTCTTTTGGTTTTAAAAATTTCACAGAACTTTGTTCTGAAAAATTACAACTTCACTAATATGAATGTGTTCTTGAATATATGAAATAATAATGTTTCAGGAAAATAACATTACTTATTCTCAAGGGCTTTTTATCTTGAATCCTGCCCTAAATGACGAGTAAACTCGACAGCCAAAATGAAAGCGATCTGAATAGATCAAAATCTGAGTAAATGTAATAAACTTGCGGGTGTACCGACATGAAGGAGAAAAGAGTCTTCATCATCACCTCAATCGTCTATAAAATTCCTGCTCGCCTGGTCTGGTTCGCACACCTGAGCCGGCCCTGGTCACAGGCACCTTGATGGGTGGACACTCGCATTGATGTAGTCATAAATAACCCAATATGCCCTTCCGGGCTGATGGAGCACCTGCTAAAATGGCTGCCGCAGGGCAAAGGTTATAGGCCGCGTCCACGTGCGTCATTGGTGATTTATTACCAAAAATGTCTCTATGAATCTATATTCTTTGTATTATATTGCTATTCAGTGGTGCGTTGGGCAGATACGAGTGTTGCCTAATATACAGGCTGGTAACAAATATTTCAAATACAACAATATATACAACAAATATTTAAAGTTTAATTCATTCCGCAACCTTGCTCGTATCTTGAATTATTCGTATCTCGAAGCAAATTTCCCCATACAAAACAATTGAACTACCATTAATCCGTTCCAACCCCCAAAATGTCACCCCAGTTATTGTTGTTACGTGTTTTTGAATAATAAAAACGTATTTATAAATGACAAATATTTATTGTATTAAAACAAAAAAGAGAATGTAAAGAAATAAATTAGATATCCTCACTGGTCTTTGCCTTTTTCGCTACATTTTTCTCACTTTCACCTGTAGGCCGTTTAGAAAAAAACATATCCAAGGCTTGTGGTGACATTATCATTAAAATAAAACAGAAATCACTTCGTTTTCACCACTTCTTATTCATGTTCTCTTCTTCAGGATTGTCTGAGTACTAAAATTGAAAAAGATAAACTATACAAGTATATTACGGCGAATAGGGGAGGTGAGGGGAGGGGAGGGGTCGGTACTGTTAATTATATTTTCCACTTAAAATTCCATCCCCTTGTGATGACATTCCATAATTAACACCTCCGACCCCCCCCCCCCTCCCCACACCTACCCATCGCCGTAACACACTTGTACAGTTTACCTTTTTCAATTTTACTACACAGACAACCCTGAAGAAGAGAACATTGTTCTCGAAACATGTAGATTGTATAATCTAATAAAGTGGTGAAAACAAAGTAATTTGTGTTTTATTTTAATAAAATAATACAAAAAATAGTTATACTTGTCCCACAATTATAGGACGACACAGATAAGACTATAATAATTTTACAGATTTATTTAGCAGCCTTTTGTTTAATTTGACATTAAAATACAAAGATTAATTAAACATAGATAAAACTCAGGAGTAAAAGTGAAAGTAAACAGTAATAATTAGTAATGCGTATAATGTATATAATAATGCATATTGTCAGGAAGGGTGACGAGTTAAAAAGTTTATTAATAAATAATGAATCATTTAATAAATTATTATTAGTATTAATTATTAAGTGAAAAACTTTAAACGTGTTTTTCTCAAAACAACGTTTTCAAAGACGTTGACTACTGTATTTTAAAAACTACTCAAGAAGAAGATAATTTGAACACCTCCAGTATACTGGTATATTTATTTCTCCGCTCATCGTTATTGAGCTATAAAAATCCCACCACCTAGTTATAAAAAAAATTATAGCTTAAGCTATAACCGCCCGATAAAAGCCCGATAACATGCATGCACCGTATTGGAAATAAGTTCTCGAAATTCGTTGAAATTTTTCGTTGTAGGAGCATACCCGAACTAAAGAATTACTTAAACTTGGAATATGCCAGTAGAATTGAGTACAGTATAATAGTCCAAATATTTTTCTCTTTGAATTAGTGCCATTCTGAATTTTATTATTATTATTATTTGACATTTGACTTCGGTTTCTGGGTCGAGGTCTTCCGCTAGGATACTTCCAAGGTATTAAAAATTTGTCACTCTCTCTATACCAGCCCCATTCAATGTGAGGCGTGCTCCCGTGTGATCTTGCCTACTAAACACCATGAACTTTGTTTTACTCACGTAAGACCCAGTCTCACACCAGCCTCATTAATTCTGTTTACGAGTGTTTGTAAGTCTTCCATACTATCTGCCAGAATGACTGTATCATCCGCATACCTGATATTATTGAAGTGTGCACCGTTAACCTTGACCCCCAGTTCTATGTCATGCAAAGCCTCCTTGAATACTAGATCGGAGTATAAATTGAATAACATAGGTGACAATATACAAACACCATTGTCGAACTCCACGTTTGATTGGTATAGACTTTGTTGAGCTAGTTTCCAACTTGATGACAGCTTCCTGGTTTCAATATAGTTTTTTAATAATGTTAATGTCTTTGTCATCAATACATCATCAATATACCTTTGTCATCAATATACGCGACTGGACGGGCATAAGAAGTGTTGGAGAGCTGTTTCGTGCTGCCCAGGACAGGGACGCTTTCTCTCGGGTGATAGTCAACGTTGGGGGGACCTGACATGACACCAAAAGAAGAAGAAGAATTATTTGACAGGCAGGCAGCTATTGCTGATGGGCCTGTATCGTGTGCCTCTCAGTGTAATAAGCATTTAAAGTATTCTTGAACCCGTTGACTGAACTGGCATATATTATTTCCTCCGGTAAAATGTTCCAGGCATCCACCCCTCTATTGATCAGGAAGTGTTTCCTTGGATTCAAGGAAAAGTATGTCTTATTTAGTTTCAGGTGGTGTCAGGTGGTAGTTGTGGATTGTGATTCTGCGTGAAGAATTGTTCAAAATCTGAACAGTGATAATAGCCGTTCAAGATTTTGTACGTCTCAATCAGATCTCCGCATTTGCGGCGTTCCTGCAGGGTTGGGAGCTTTATGTTATGTTATGTTTAAGCCATGTATTTACTAGGGGACAAATTGTCCCTCTACAGCACGCGCGGCATAGAGTCTACGTGACGTTGCAACGTCGTGCACTGTTCCGCGACGTCGCGCACAACATAGCGCGGCATTTCTACGTGCCGTGGCAACGTTGCCATGCGCACGGTACCCGAGCGAGCTCACTGCAACATTACGCGGAGCGTCAGTACCACGTGGTATGTTTACAAGTGAATATGCGTGCGCTGTATCTGTCAAGATGATAATGTGGGGAAACAAAATTGTTCTTGAACTCATCGAGCTGTATCGATCGAAGATCGCATAGAATGTCAGTCCTTCTTTCTCTTTGCAGTAAATAATTTCGCATTCTCCTCTTTTTTCTCCTCTTACGTTTCGATAAACTCGTTAACATAAACAGATACGCAGTTGTCATCATAACCTCATAGGGCGACATTTCCGCGACGTGTGGAAAACAATAATTATTTGCAAAAAGGACCTTGTTTTTAATAATATTCAATTGACTACGGTAAAACCTCGTTAATTTGAAATTGCGACCCAAAAAACATTTCGAATTGCGCGGAACCCCGTTTTCGCCAAATAAGACACCGCAGCTGTCATCACAACCACATCGGGTGACATTTCCGCGACAAGATATGCGAGTCCCGGTGTGTACACGTCAAATGGCCGCGTCATTGTCTCCGAAACATGAGCGTAGATGTTGATGCGACATGCCGAGCGGAATATTTCGCGATTTGTCCCCTAGTGAATACATGGCTTTATGTTAATTTATATAGCGCCGTTTTTGCGTAAGAGATGCTTCAAGGGCGATTTACAGGTGCGACATCCGGAAAAAATGAATTTTTAGGCTCTTCTTGAAGAGTTCCTGGTTCTCCGTAGATCGCAACACTGGAGGCAGCTGATTCCACATAGCTGGGCCCGCAAAGCTGAAAGCACGTTCTTTATAATTCTTAGACTTTCCGAGTATTCTAGCCCACTCAGACCAGTTGGAATTTTCGTTGCACGTTTTTGCACAATTTCGAGTAGTGTAATGTCTTTAATGAAATACGAATTCAAGATTTGAAATCCATATGCCAGGATCGGCCTCACATAGGTTTTATATATTTCAAGAAAAACCTGGACATTTAGGTGATGTAAGGATTTTTTGATTAGGTAGAGGGTAGAGTTAGCTCTCTTTTAACTGTTATACATCCGTATTCTGAAAATAACAATGTCTGGATCTTTAAGATCTTTATCCCAACACTTAATAGACGATAATAAAAATTAAAAATGTCCAGAGCACATTTTGTAATTCTGTGGCTCAATTACACTGTATTAAAATATGATATAAGAAATATTGTTTCTTACAAACGTATTAATTTCTTCAACCACAGCGTCCAGATGAAATATCATGGCTAAACTTGTCATGACCGCGTTACCGCGTATTCAAATCTTCCCATCTTGACATATAACAATTTACATCTTTCTCCCTCCCTCTATATCTATCTCATGAAGAAACTTACAGAAACAAAAACTATATCTCGTTTATTTTTAATTTTTATTATCGTCTATTAAGTGTTGGGATAAAGATCTCAAAGATCCAGACATATCTGTCAAAGGTCAGGATGAGAAGATTTGAATACGCGGTAACGCCGAACGCGGTCATGAAAAGTTTAGCCATGATATTTCATCTGGATGAAGAAATTAATACGTTTGTAAGAAACAATCTTTCTTATATCATCTTTTAATACAGAGTATTTGAGCCGTAGAATTACAAAATCCGCTCTGGACATTTTTAATTTTTATTATCGTCTATTAAGTGTTGGGATAAAGATCTTAAAGATCCAGACATTGTTATTTTCAGAATCGGGCCGATAATGTGCTCACACCATTTCAAATCCTCAGATACAGTAATACCTAAATATGTTTGCTTCTTTACCGGATTTTGCCTTTTATTTATTATTTTTATTATTATTATTTATATTTAAGGTGTTAAAAAAATGTTGAAAATTGGAAAGCCGTAAAAGATAAATCGTCAACGATTTGAGTGCTCTTATCTATGGCCAGCGTCGTCACGAGCATATGTTGCGGGCCGGGTCTTTGACACAAGTCCTGACATTGCCGAAACATGTCAGCGGTGACCCTCATTATCTAGTTAGCCGCCGAGCGAGATTGTCAGAGCCGCTGACGCAAACCGGCGTGCACATTCAGGACGCCGAGTGTCATATTACAACTTTTCTGGGTGATCCCCCCCCTCTCTCTCTCTCAATCCCCTCGCACTCTCACTCTATTACCCCCCCTACTTCTCACACCCCCCGCGGATTTATATTGGAATAATCCAAGATGATGGTCCCGTTGTTCATACAATGAAAAGAAGTATTTCAATATATAATTTAACGTCTTGTTAATTTAATCTAACTAAAATAATCGTAATCTAAATTAAACAAACCAAACCTAATAACCTAACCTAACCAAACCTAATAACCTAACCTAACCTCATATATTGCCTATGAAATGTCAAAATATGCAGTGCATTTTTCGGAACTTTAAAGTGTAATATCTTATTTAATACTTACTATATAATATAGTGAAACACTCATTTTCGTTGTATATGCAATGGGACCATTATCTTGGATTTAGCCTTTATATTATATTTTATGTAGAGGTATAGAACTTTAAGGTGAAATAAAATATCATTAATATTTTTTAATATTTAAAGCATTATTATTAGTTATGTCAGTATATATAGCTAGACCGCATTCAAAAAATATGCACAAGAAATATGTGTGTTATTACGATGAAAAATGAACACAGAATAAGTTTTTCTAGTAAGTAAGTAGCCCTTTTAAAATAAAAAATATGTATTTATTTGGAATGTCATATTGAGGCTTGTAATACGGGATTTCCAGGCAACTTTCCCCCGTTTTCTTCTTACCGGACAAAGCTAGGGAATGGTCTTTTGACTGTGGTCGACCTATAACTATTATATAGTATATAACCAATTTATTTTATCTTCTTATCTTATTTATCTGGTATATTGGTTTAATTATCTTTATTTTACTCTATTACTAATTTGCTAAAGCTTTCTAATTATTACTGTTTGCTTGTGTACTAATCATCGTTTATATATATTGTTTATTTCTATTGTTAATTTATTTTATACTGTTTATTTTATTTTTTGTTGTACATTTATTTTGTTAAATTTCTTATTGTTCATTCATCTTAAATTTGTTCCATTTATATTATTATTTTTAATTATTTACTGAAAAAAGTGTTTTATGTTAGGTATATAAAAATCTTCTTAATTTTCTTGTACTGTAAAAGCCCACTAGGGCGTTGATTAATAAATAAATAAAAATAAATAACCACTTACTGATATTTCTAGCGTACCGGTTTCGAGATGTACCCGTCTCTTCGTCAGGACAACCTGTGCATGTAAATAATGCATGTAAATTTATATGCTACTGTAGTAGTTGTACTGAAGAAGAGACAGGTAGGTCTCGAAACCGGTAGACTAAAAATCTCAGTAAGTGGTTTTATACTAACATAACTAATATATTGTTGAAATAAAAATATTTGGAGGTTCAAATATCCGCGGAATGGAGGGAAAGGGCGACAGGTGTGTCCACTTGCTTAGTATCATACTAATTGGGATCTCATTACGAGTATATATATTAAGTTTCAATCCTACGTCGTAGGATTGAAACTTAATATAGGCCTTAATATAATTTATTAAACTTAATATAATTACGAGATAGGCCCTGTCAACCATTCCGTATTGGATTCCATATTGGAAGAATACTGCAACTTTGGAAAAAATCTAACGTAGAGCTTGTTATAAAGTTCCTTATATACTTTATAACGGCTCTAACAATAATGAGTAATTTAACTGTAAATGGTTACGTATATTTTATACGAACCGTATGTTTTTCCGAGAAACTGTTTTGGACGTTTCGTCGTATTCAACGTCATCAGGAGAACGACCTGTACCCGCGCAAAAAAAAATTGTCTCATCTGATCAACAAACCCGTACGCAACATTGTAGATATTTTATTTCAAAATACGAACAAGGCTTTTTTCGCCTCGGACAAGCTTGCAACGGGGAAAGCTGCATTTCAGTCACGGCGGAGGAGCTTCACGGGAATGGACACGACGCGGCCATTTTTTTTTTCAAAAAATTTCCAACAAAATGTTTTTTAGGTGTAGGTACCTAAATAAACGCCAATAAAAAAATGTAATTAATTAATTTCTTCTCCTTATTCTTCCTATGCCTTTTTGCCTCCACAGTTGGATGTAGGCCTCTTCCATTTTCCTCCACTCATCCCTGTTTCTCCCTCTTCTCATCCAGGTTCTTCCTGCTAGCTGGACCATCAAGTCATCAGACCACTTTTTTTTTGGGAGGCCTTCCGACGCTTCTATTTTTCGTCCAGAGCTTCCACTGTAGGATTCTGGGTGCCCATCTAGTATCCTCCTGTCGAGCCACATGTCCAGCCCACTGCCATTTTAATTTCGCAATGCGATCCATAATATCGGCAACTTTTGTTCGGCGTCTTATTTCTTCATTTCTGATTTTATCTCGAAGGCTCACGCCGAGCATATCTACCTTTCCATGGTCCGCTGTGTACACTTTAATTTGTGAATGCTTTTTTCTGTTAGTGTTGCTGTTTCTAAGCCATAGGTCAACATCGGTAGGATACATGTATCGAAAATTTTTCTTTTCAGGTTTACTGGTATTTCTTTATTTTCAAACAAGTGTTTCAATTTACTTAAATGCTGCCCAGCTCAAACCCATTCCTCTTGGTAGTTCTGCTGTTTGGTTTTCTTTTCTCAGCTTTATCATATTACCAAGTTACACATATTCGTCAATAATTAATCATCTCTTTGTAAAAAATTGCCCAAATTTTGTCTAAAAATTAGGTTTCCAGAGTAGTGCAGTCCTTAAATGTAAAATTTGTCTATCTCAACTCAAAGTTTTCTAGTTTTTTACTATCATAACGAAGAAACAGATCGTCATAATCGTAGAATAACGACGCATGTAATTTTTCTCAAGTTTGCAGGAGAGCAGTTTTAAGTTTTATTTACATAAAGACACTTTATGTCGTAGCTCGATAACTACAAAAGAGTTTCCTTTGAAACTTGGGTTAATTATTTAAAGTGGTTACCTTTCAAACCTTAAATATAGTCAGCGCAGTACAAGGACGTTTTTATATATGCTGCATTGTTCTACGATCGCAAATCAGAACCGTCGTTATACTGACATAACGCAAGTTACATTAATGAGAAAAAATACACTTTTTACATACCACTAGCTGTGCCCGCGCGGCCTCGCACGCGTAGATTTTTAGTACACTGTTTGGATTGTCATAGAACTTTAGCGAACCTTCTAGAACATTCTCCTTCCAGAACTTTCAAGAAATTTATCGAATGTACAGGAACCTTCTAGACACACCGATACATTCCGCCACTCAGTTTAGAACCTTATAGAACTTTCGGGAATTGTCTCGAACCTTCTCCTTCCAGAACTTTCTAGAGCAGGTTTTTCCGGAGCCTTCCAGACTCACCGACACAGTCGACGCGCCTATTTTGAAACAATCTCAAGCCTCCCCATAACAAAACAATGTGCTAGAAAGCACATTTTCGTCACCCACTCCCACCCACGCACAGCCACCCCCACCAAACTCGCATATTTTCGATATGACACCAAGGGCTATCCACCGACATAACCATCGGTGGGTGGTTGTGGCTGGTTGTGGAGAATACTTGGCGGAGAGGGAAACACGGGTTTCTTTATATATATATATATATATATATATATATATATATAGATATATTAGGAGATAGATAGATATATATATATATATATATATATAAAGAACAACTTACCATACGTAACATTCTTAATAATAATAATCAAATTTCTAATACAAATAATTTTAATAATAATAAACCACAAATCACGATGAAAACACCGAAGCAATTAGAAAATCCAACCTTCTCAACATTGTATAATGAAGATAATAAAGTAAATATACGGATTACTAGAAGCCGAGCAAAACTCATTAACGGCGTCGCTGGAGAAACCCACTCCTCCACAAACACCTGACGCAGAATTTTTCAAACTTTCACTTGACGGTGAGCTCCGGACCCAAACGGTTGTACGCTTTTTGGAGAAGCAGCTCATCGACAAGGCGCCCTGAAGATGAACAGTGAGATCTGTTCGAAACGTCGGCAGACGACTGGTCCTGACGACCAGAATTTGACGCGGGTTACCCCCAAAGTAGTTAGAACTAACACATATATATATATATATATATATATATTGATTAGATGGTTTATTTTTTTCACTTTTTAACGATCCAAAAAAGTCAATATGGAATTTGTAGCACACCCGTCTTTGTTCTACGATTATAACGAGATGCTACTGGAACCGGTCAGTATTAAACGATAAATCCGACGACAGCAATTTGAAGTTATTTCGGAGGTTTACTTCGACATTTATACGCGACACTCGCGTGCAAAGCGCAGAACCTTGAAACCTATTTGTTAATGTAAGTGTGCTAGTGCTGCGAATGTCAAGACATCGACCTGGGTCAGACTTAGGGTCAAATAATGACCTAAATACTTAGTTTTGATTCGACGCGTAACCCAAATTACGGCTCGCGTTACATCACCCGTATAATAAAGCTCCCGGCCGATGGTTACGATTAACAGGGGAGCAGGCTTACAAAATACTTTATTGAAAACGTTGAATAAATTGATAAATTCACGTCCGTTGGGCAATAAGCACTGACCTCTATCAAAATGATATTTCTTGAGTGCTTTGGGCATTTCTCTTGCTTCATCCATTCAACCGACGCATGCTTTGTTTTATTACTTTGTTCGCTGAAAAGCTCTACATTATGGATAGCGAATTCGTAAAAACTTTTAAATGTTATTACAATACCTTCTTAATTTTTAATTTTTATAACATAATTTAACGTTTCCTTGTGCATATCTTATTTACTTAATCTAATGCCTTACTTTTTTGTATTCTTGTATTGTTTATATCTTACTTAACTAATTTAATGTCTTAATTTTTGTAATTATATATAAATAAATAGATTACTTGTGTAAGACCACTAATGAGTTTAAGATGATTACACAACTAGTTTCGACAACTACCGATGTTGTCATCAACGGGTGATGATTTAAACTGAAGCATAAGAGTAAAATTAATTATCTAAGATACTGATAGAGGTGGGTGGAGTTATGTTCGGGGGGAGGGGGTTCGCGGGGGGGGGGGTTTGAGTTAACGGGAATAAAGTAAGGAGCGGTGAAGAATTTTGAAATATTATGTTATTGATTAGAGTTTTATTAGAATTTAAATTTCCCTCCCCCCAAACATAACTCCACCCACCTCTATCAGTACCTTAGATAATTAATTTTACTCTTATGCTTCAGTTTAAATCATCACCCGTTGATGACAACATCGCTAGTTGTCGAAACTAGTTGTGTAATCATCTTAAACTCATTAGTGGTCTTAGACAAGTAATCTATTTATTTATATATAATTATAATGTCATTCCACAAAGTTAACGCCAATTCAATAAATAATATTAAATTTTGTAACTTAATCTAATATTTCTTTGTCTATATATGTTACTTATTTAATCTAATGTCTTACACTGACGATTAGATTAACAATAGATATATACATATATGACAATGCACCCCACTTTTAAACACGAGAATAAATTCTCATTTAAAAGTGGGTTAGCGTGTAATATAAATGTTTATTAATTATATTATATTGAAAAGTTAAGTTTCTTAAGTTTGTACATTTACCAAATAAATTTAATAAAAAAAATAAAAATAAAATTATACCAGAATAATTTTGTGGTAATATTATTCATATTCATGACAAGTAAATCAAAAAAAAATTGAAGACGTGCTTTTAAGTTTTTTTTATGTACATTAATTAATCGATTACCAATCGATCCAAATTTAAATGCTAAACTTTACGGCTGAGCGCTCAATATTAATAGAAAATTTAAAAGTATTTGCTGGTACACGATAGGAGTTAAAAATTGAAAATATTGATTTTTAGGCGTATTCTAGTATTTTAATCGTTAAAAGGAATATTGCTAAAAAAACTCTACTTCAAAAAATAGAATATGGAGGTATCATTACTAGCTACGAAAACTGTGTATACTAACTTGTTAATGAGAAAAAATATTAACAGATGAAAGGTGAAAGGTTCTTAATTCGAATATATATAGAACTTTCGAAATTTGATAGAGTGTGTATGTTCTACGATGGAATTGGTAAAGGTTGCATTGTGTAGAGTGATCACTTAAGCCAGTTCATACAGATAGCAAGCCCTGAGCCATCGCATAAGAGACTTCTATCCACTTTTCTCATATATAAATTAGCTTCGTCTCTATGAGACTTCTATAAACTATCCTTAAGAAAATGAAATAGTGAACAAATCGATCAAAAATGATTCTATAAATCATAGTCATCTACTTTTGGTAAATATTAAATAATTTAAATGTAATAAAAATAAAATAAAATAATTAAATAAAAAAAATAAAAAAATATTTAGAGCTCTTAGCTCTAAATATTTTTTTATTTTTCACCAGACAAAGAGAGTTAAATAAAAGCATATAAAAATATTTTTCTGGACAGGCATACTAAAACCAAACCTAAAATAAATATAAATAATGTATAGCATTGAAAAAATATATAAAATTTAAATGTTCAAGTTTTTTGTTTGTAACCTTGTGGAAATTCATTTTTAATATTTTAAAAAATGAGTGTAAACAACGCTGTTTTATTCCACTATATTTATTTTGAATTGTTAGAACGTTTTCGGGATTTCTCCCATTGTCAATAACAACACGTTTACAACTGTAAATTCATTTCATAAAATTTGTATTTCTAAAGTATCATATTTCAAATTAAATAATTAAAGAAAGAATTCTACATAACCAGCTTTCTACACTTAAAATAAATTAAAGAATAAGTAGGTATATGGTAAATAATTCGGAAGAATATCATATTCACATTAAAAAGAATATTCCTTAATACTCCACATTAAAATATAGAGATGAGAAAATATAGAGTGGAATTGGTGAACGTTAGTCGTAAGATAAGTCGTAAGAACACCCACAAAGACTTCCATACCTAATTTCACTTATAAAAAATACATTCGTCTCTATGAGACATCTGTAGTATATCTTGATCTTGAAAAATTTGAACATAATCAAAATATTCTGAAGATGCGATGACAAATGTGGGAGAAATTATTAGATAAAGTAATAATGGATTATTTGATTGTTAATTTTATAAGATTTGGTATAATATATATATATTATATATTATATATAATATATATAATATTTTTTAATGTTAGAGTGTTCATCCTCCTCACGCCACTTAAGCACATGAGTGCAAACGGCGCGGGGAGGTGTCTTCACGAAACCGCTTCACTGTGTAATAGGTGCAAGGATGAGAAGGGGGAAACCATATTTATTTGTTTATTAAATAGGATGACTATAGCATCTTTACATATAATGCAATGAGTTCATCATAAAGAAACGAATACACAATAGTAAACTCGAGACATGATACAATATACATAATATATGTAAGAAAATACAAGTTAGTTCGTAAGAAAATGAGGTAAAGACAAGGGAAAGTATATGAAATGAAAATGAGCAAGATTCCATCCCCTTGAGATGACATTCCATAATACAGAGCTCCGACCCCTCCCTCACCCCTCACCAATCCTTCAC
>JADDOH010019348.1:0-19778 GCA_016648135.1 Agrypnia vestita
TCTACCATTCCCTCTAAAATATGCCCCATCCATTTTGCATGCCTTTTCATGTGTCTGGTTGCATCGATCCTGCTGAGAACCTCTTCATTCGTAATATGGTCTCTCCAGGAAATTCCTAGGGCACGTCTGTAGGTCCACATCTCGAAGGCTTCTAATCGTTTTTTTTCTCTATCGCCATTGCACCATGTCTCACATCCATGCAGCAAAATACTCCACACACAAGTTTTTATTAATTGCTTGCGGAGCTTTAGGTTTGTATTGTTGGATTCGAAAATATTTGATTTTTTGTTAAACGCAAGTTTTTCTTGGTGGATGCGACTGTCAACCTCTCTTTTTGTACGGCCATCCCATGTGATTTTACTCCCAAGATAGACAAACTCTTTTGCGTACTTAATTGTAAATTTTGAATAGCTTGTAAATTTTGAAATAATTATGAAAAGGTCTTAATAAATAGTCTTAGAAAGTATAATATCTTAGTAAATATGTCACGCTTTATTAAAAAAATATGTTTTTACTTAAAGAGACTGGGTTTATAACGAAATTTATCAAAAATAAAAAAACAACATCGATTTGTAATAAATACTTTTTACTTACTGGGGGATTTATTTGTGCAAGAATAAATACTTTAACTGAATTGTGTCTTAAATAAACGCGAGGTGGGAATTCTTCCGTGTGCCCTAATCTCCTCGCCTAAAGAATGGGTTTAGTTCATATCTGTACAATTTAATACTCCGTGAGTTTAACCTATAGGATAATTTTATTGCATTCGTCAGAGTTGGCACCAGAACTCCATAATTTACCGCTAGTACTGCCTCCTGATAATAACAACGGCAGATATTTTATATGAAATATTCTCAAAAATTTTACAGAAAAATCAATCCGCAAAACAGATATCTAAGACTGTCATGACACTTGACACCCTTCTGCGTAACCTGCAAAGGCTTTATTTAGAAAAAAGTAAATATAAAAGTGTTAAAAATCGATCAGGCAGATAACAATCGTGCCGCGAGCCCAGACTCGCTTCTGGACCGGTTGGAGGCAGACTCAAAGCAGGAGCGAAAGAAGCGGAGGAAATGAAAGTGGACCGCTGATTGGCGGATCCAATCAGATGACCACTTGTTTCGACTCTCGTCCACGAAGTGAAACAAGATTGAGTTGAGATAAATGTGTTGATACTTCGATCAACGGTGAGACCTACCCGTGTTACGGCGTTCGATTTGACAGCTAGACTCGCGTAAATTAATTAAGGATAAATTATGGAAGTCTCACAGAGACGAAGCTACTTTATATACGAAAAAAGTGGATGGAAGTCTCTCATATAATGGATCAGGGCATACAACCTGTATTAACTGGCTTAAGTGATCACCCTACACAATGCAACATTCACCAATTCCATCAAAAAAATTCTATATATATATATGTTCGAATCAAGAATCATTAATACATATATTACTATAGACTCTGCTAGAGACATCTATAGATTTTTTTCTCACTAACAAATTAGTATACTTTCGTAACTGACACCTCTATATTGTATTTTTTAAAGTGGATTTTTTTAACAATATTCCTTTTAATATTTTATATTGTTTTTTTAAAAAAAAGTATTGTTTCGCATAAAGTAACCTAGATGCCTACAAATATTTATTCTGAATATCAAATTCAACCAACGGAAGGACAGCAGTGAATTGATAATGTTAAGGGTTGTGGTGGGTGTCGAATTAAATATTTTAAAACAATTGAATTTTTATTGGGAAACAAAGTCACTGGACACAAATTTTATCTGGATCGTTATTCTGCAATTCACACAGATTTGGGGTTCGCTAGAAAGTTCCATTTGCCTCTGGCCTAGGCAGTGTGCTTAGGTCATAGAAGGTGAAGACAGTAGGATCTTCCGTAACTTTTTTTTTTTTTATTATATATATATTTTTTTACTTATTACATTATACATATGCCAAACTGCACAGCAGTTTTACGGCATAAATGTGCAATTTTATATAGCGTGCTATAATTTAAACTATTGAACATTCGAGGACATTTTTCCCGTCTGTGTGAGCGATTTCTCTATTATAAACAGTTTTAAAACTGTGGTGTAAAAGTTATGCCGGAACATATTACATAAATTATATTCAAAACTATCACATAACACACGCCAAAACAAAAACAGGAAGATCCCGACTAATTTGCAACGGATTAAAACTATACAATGACCTGCCACAACAGACCAAACAACTGACCACTGACAAATTCAAAACAGATGTGACAAAAATGCTAAAACTCGGCCAACTATAAAAAAATTACTTTGTATCTAAATTATATTATTATTATTTCTTATATTGAATTATGTATAAATGTTATTCATAAACCTTTTAGGTTTCCATTATATTATAAATAAAAAAAACAAGCATTACGCATGATTACATTTGTGTTGTGTTGGCTTTAGGATTTTTGCGATGACGTAACATCTGCTTTAAAGACCCCTCCGCATCGCTACCCTTAAATCCACACTGGCCTCCCCTTGTGTGCCACCAGCGTTTAATAATGCATAATTCGATTAGCATCAGTCTAAAACAAAAGTCTTGCGATTGCTGATCAAGGCTCTCAGGGGTAGGAAACCAGACTCAATTGAACCGGATTTCAAAGCCAAGAAAATAAAAACATAAAAGGCAGACCATTATTGAATGGAATATGTTGAATATAATTAATATTCTAATCATTATATACTGTAAATTTATTTTATTCATTGTTTTTTCTTTTATACATTATTATTATTATTTTATATCTTTGGTTGATTGAGTGAGGAATGAACAAATTAGAAATGACAGTAATGCTGGCTGTAGTGTGGTAGAAGGAATAAAGAAAGGAGTGCTGAGATGGTTTGGTCATGTGGAAAGAGCAATGGATGAGGTTAAGAAAATATATGAGGTGAATTTTGAAGGCAACAGCAATAGAGGGCGTCCACGAAAGACCTGGTACAAGTATTTGAGGATGACTCTGTTAAAAGCCTCTACAAACGTAGAACTTGTATGAGAATATGTATGAATGTAGCCGAAGTAAAATTGGTTTTCCAAGATTGAAGAATATGGCGTTCAATCCTTTCTGTTTACCTCTGCGAGAAAACGGCGTGATGGTTAGTACGTTTTTTTATTTTATATTATGATATATTATTTTTATTCTCTGTTGTTATTTCTTTTTGCCATTTTTTCTTTATCTCTTATTTTCTTTGGTAATTCTATTTATTTTATTTTGTATTTTGTAATTTTATCTTTAATTTTTTAATTTTGGTCCTGTTGCACTATTTCGTGGCAAAGTTTGGTTTGCGCCAAGCCGCGAATTTGCTTCGTCTACAGCGTAGCGAGAAAACTGCTTAAGCACTAAAAAATGCCAATCCGAATTGTAAACGTGTAGGGCCGATATGACAGCTTTTGCTCATAGAAAGACTTAGGTTCTGTAGTGGGTGCTATTTCACTAATCCTTATATACGTTAATGAATCGTTAGAAGAGACGAAAAATAGCGCAGACAAAGGGGAAGGATATCATCGTCACTACTAAAAAGCGTTAATGCTAGTGGTTGGATCATATTTCAAGACACAGGGTAATCGGCAAATAGGGAATATTCTTGAATGATATACGAAAGACGAAAAACTATCTAAAATTCCGAGGAAAATTGACTGAAGAGAACGGCAGGGAAATGGAGAGTCCTTCATCTAGCATATTATTATTTTAATTTTATTTTGTTTAGTACAAACACAGGCATAACATGCCCATAAATTTTATGCAAGATGGTGTAACAAATGTCATTTAAAAAAATTGTCATCAAATATTTATTTTAAATGCAAGGTAAGATTCTACAAGATGGACTCCAGAGTTCTAAAATAGAGATCCTGGGAAAAAAAAGAGAAAGTCAAAAGACCTCAAAAGAGATGGGCCGACGATATGGCCACTGTGGGGGGAATAAATTACTACAACTAGCAAATAATAAGGAAGGATGGAAGGGTGTGGAAGAGGCCTATACCCAGCAGTGGAGAGGTGAAGGCTGAGGAAGAAGAAGAAGAAGATTTCTTATAATCATAAATTATATTTTAGTCTACATGCAGTTGGTACACGCTTTGTCTGCGCGTGCAACTGTTTCAGATGAAGCGGCTTATATATTATATATACTGCAATGAGACTAGAATATACAAAGGTATAATAATCACACAAGGTGGTTGTTTTAATTGTTGCATCAATGATCATAATGTCAATTGCAATAAAATTTAATTTTTGAATTTATATTTGTAGTCTAAAAATATGTCTATATTACTTTACGAGTGAAGAGTATTGTACGTATTGTAAAAATCGTGGTATTGGAGAGAAGTATCTGATATTCATCCTGAAAAAATAGATCAAAGATACTGCATATTGAGGTGGTTCTATTGGAAACTGTTATTAGAATTTCATAGAACAATTTGGTCATCAAGATACCCGTTTACAATTTTTTATAGTATCATTAGGCCGTGATTATTTTTAGATAATATATAAAAGGTAAAGTTTGTGAGTTTGAAAAATTGTAAGTTTGGATGTAGGAGCTAATCTCCGAAACTACTTATCCGATTTCCAAAATTATTTCACCAATATTTAGAATGGATTTTCAAGGTGGACATAGGTTATACATTATTCCGTTAAAATAAAAGGGCTTTTAGTGGAAACCTATTTTACAACTGAATTCGACGAAAAAAATGGTCGAGCGATGCGTTTTTTACGAACGCTGCCTTAACAGTAAGAGATATTTAAATACTTTCTATAAAGAAGTTGTAGAACTTAAACAGTTCTATAAAAAAGTCAACGACGATGTGTAATTATATGTTAAGGTTAATACCTACACAAATTGACATAAATCTACACATGCGAAGCCGTGCGGGTAAGCTAGTTATATAAAGATAGAAAATAATTTTGAATTATTCAAATTGATTGCTGATCCTTTATATAAACTTATATCGTTGTGTACTACAATTTTGATGATGACTATTTTTGGTTACAACGGATAAATTAATTAATTAACTTAACACTAATTTTCAGTACCCAACAGTTGCGTGCCCCTGACGCAGACTTGTCATTCCTTGTGGGGTAAATTAGGTTCACAAAAAACCGAGTGAGCGGGACGCAGCACGCCGGGTGACCCAGGCAAAGGGAGACGGAGATACTAATTAGTGATTACACCTGTAACAACGGCTAGCACTCGTTACTTTGGCCAACGGTCGCCCAGTTGGCTCGGGCCAACATTTCTGTGAGCCAACTAATATCTAAACAATATTGTCTGAGCTATTCTGCCGCGTAGCTTCAAACTCTACGGCCGACGTTTCGGATCCCATTGCAGGGTCCACCATTGGGGCTGATTAAGCAGGGTTTATCTATACTAATATTATAAAGAGGAAAGATTTGATTGTTTGTTTGCATTGAATAGGCTCCGAAACTACCGGACCGAATTCTTTCACATTTAGAATTCTACATTATCCCTGATGAACATAGGCTATAGAATATTTTGAAAAATGTAAGGGATCCGTATGAAAACTTCGATAATGTAACCCAACATGTGAAAAAAATACCAAAAAAAAAATTATATCGCGTACGCTGCGGAAATTATTGACAATAGAGCAAAGTGATGTATAGCAGTTTTATAGAGGACATTAATATTTACAAAAAAGTCTACGGTACCGTATATCTAAGTATTACAGTTATGTTACTATAACTTATGTTAACATTAAATGGAAACATTTTTTTTTAGAGAACAGCGGACCCTTTGTTTTCCCTCACAAACTTATTTTTTACTTAATCCTTAACCCGTGCAACGCCGGGTACAACCAGCTATTTTATCAATATGCAGAGTGTAACACAGTTAGTTTATATTACCAACATTTATTAATGTAAATACAGGTAGATTCCTTAAAGAGTTGAGGTTATTATTACGGTCGTTAGACATATTTATGTGTTAAATAGAACGGATATCTTATACGAATCATATATTTTACTGAGAAGCAAATCTTGACGTTTCGCTGAAGTCTTATTCAGCGTCATCTAGAGAGCGTCCTATCACGCCTGAAGTGCAGGCATGGTGGAGGTGCAGTTCGGCCTATACCTCCGCCGTGATGGGACGCTCTCCTGATGAAGCTGAATAAGACTTCAGCGAAACGTTGAGATTTACTTCTCAGTAAGATAAACGGTTCGTATAAAATATCCGTTCTATTTAACACTCAAGTAGGTAGACTCCTAAATTTCGAACAAAAATGGTGCTAGATAAGCGTGTTCAAAGTTTGCATTTAGTTTTCAAATTTATGACTTAATTACTGTTGTGCATTGGATTATCATTACAGTAACTTATATCGAATATTAAAAATTCGTAAGAAATATTGAAAAAAATTGCAAACTTATATTATTGGTGGATTTGGCGTTCACTTTGTAGAGTTTATTTATGATGATCATTAAATAATATTAACCTTGTTACCTCTACTGAGTTGAATGTATTTTATATTTCAACTCGGTACTTAAGTTTCGTAAATAAATTGGTCAAACTTCTAGAGATCGCAGCATTAGATTAAAAGAACATCGTCGTTGTCCAACTAGCAATAATTTTTCTGAATTTTCGAACCACATCATAGATAGTAATAATTACTTTCATTAATGTACTATTAAACTTCTCCACCCCGCCGCGCGTAAGGGTAATAAAATTGAATAATTCAGTAAGTTTGGAAACTAAAAACAATTAGTATTCGGGTATTAATTTACTTAACAACATTACCTTCATTAACTCTTCTCCTCTTCTCTCAATATTCCCATTGCAACCACCTTTACACCAGTAATTTTGGCTCATGTTTTCAGTACCTAAATATAATTTATATTTGAATTCAATTACTAGTATTTGAACAAAATCAATGAAAAAAGTGTTTATTTAAAACGTAGTCGGTTTGATACGTGACCTGTTGATGAGAGATTCTGTTTCTCTCGAAACGTAAGTAGTTCAAATATAAAATATATCAAACTCAGTAGAGGTAACGAGGTTAAGATTATTTATAACTTTGACCTTGTTTATCCCCATAACTATTGTATTTAGAACATTTATCTTCTCCTTTTTGTGCCTTGTCAGATATCAGTTAAAAACACCCTATGTGAGATAACGATAAAAGTTGATTGAAAAGCAGTCGTGGCTCATCATTCACTAGGACATACGAGGTATTATATAATTATTAATAATGGATGTAACAAATGTTCATGTACGCAACACGCCTGCAAGCACGAGGGTTTGCATTCAAACCCAGTACATACCTATTGTTATCTGAAGGGGTTAACTCCTTAATTTTAGTCATGACGTATATTTTTCAGACGTTTACCGCAAGGCATACCTCTTGTACCGTGTACTCGGGCCAACGCATGATCTGTGTCCATTGTAACGCTTCATTCAGCATACGGTGAATACTTGCAAGCGGTGAAGGCTTTAGAATTACCGATACATTTACAAAAAATTTTTGGTTTCTGCTGTCAATATTTAAATGTTCACTTTATCGATAAATAAAAAAAATTAAATATGTCTGATGAAGGCGAGAAAAGGGTAGTGTTGCTGTGAATGAAAGAGTGAAACGGTTGTATTGTGATGAATGTAATTATGCATATATTGGAATTTCAGATCATTTTATATACCTGTAAGTTGTTGATGTATATTGAATTATATTACACATGTAATGTATTACATATAATTCAATTCATGTTCAATAATAAACCCAAAAAATAAAATCAAACATCTCGGAGTAATTATAGACCAATATTTTAAATGGCATAGCCATATCAACGAATCGACGAAAAGAATTAGAAGATGTATAAATATACATATTCATAAGACTACGAAATATTTTAAGCATGGGTAATTTAAAAAAAGTATACTATGCAACTGTCCACTCACTACTCCAATACGGAATAGTAGGGTGAGGCGGAACTTATAATAATATAATAAATCAAATTAAAGTAATTCAGAGAACAATTATTGTTCGATATTGTAAAGTCATACTTAAAAAAAAATCAACATTCTCCACACAAACACTATTCAAAATATTTCCAGTCCCAACGGTAGAAACTATATACAAAAAAAAGACCTTAGTTATTAATCTATCCAATTATCGAAATCACTCATATGGAGTTTTAAGATAGATAGAAATTTTTAAGATAGCCTGTACCCATGTCTAATAATTTATTGTGATTGTACCTATAACTTTGTCTAGAAATTTAACTGATTAACAATCACACTCCACAGAGGTAAGAAAGTTCTTGCATGTATCCATTGTTCGAATATTACTATTTTCGGGATTGTAAAGGATTTTTCTTTTCCCATCCGTTTATCACATAGGCCCGGTAGTTTCAAGTTGGATTAAAGTAAAAGTTCGTTTAAAGCATAGATTTTTATGGAAATGGATCGTTTGATTGGTTGAGAATGTAAAAATCTACGCTTTAAACGAACTTTTACTTTAATCCAACTTGAAACAATCGGCCCCAGTCTTAGGAACCCCATCAATTCAGCTTATTTTTAGAAATCACGAGTCTTTACATTTCACGTCGCTTTAGCGCTGTGCAATTGTAAAATATCTCTAGTCGCTTTGTAAGATTAAATATCTACCTTGCCTAAAATCAAAAGATTCTTATCGTTTCAAATTCCGTGTGACTATTTTCAATTGGACCTTGAAGAATAATTGAAAATAGTGCACTACAGTAAATATTGAAAAAGTGTATCTTAAAATTTTATGAAAATATGCAGGTACCAAAATAGTACTAATATTATTATGAAGTGTTCATCTCCGTTCCCGCACGGTAGCCTCGGGTTTAAAATGTTTTCTGCCCGTGTCATGCGATACTTATCTATCGCCATTGTTGAAAAATATGTTTTCCTAAATATCTTCAGATCGTCTTTTTTTCGTCACCACCCGTCCCTCTTCAAAACTCTCCAAAAAGGGTAAATCAGAAATCAATCTTGCCCGCCCGTCATCGACACATCGCCCAAAAAAGTTTGAAACGAGAAATGCACAAAAAATGTGAAATGACAAACCGAACGCACAAAAGATACTCGAATCGTTTCGAAAGGAAGTAACGACTGGAGGAATTAATAGATTCAAAAGTTTAAAAAAGGAATAATCGAATAAAAAACAAAGCAGCCTCACGAGAGGACGCGGCTGGCTGTTTTGCTAAATTATTATCTTATTATGTTCGATAATCTGCGGTGATTTGCCGTCGCTGAGGGAGGTCTGAATATCTCAAAAAAGACCATAATGGCGGATATCAAAAAACCACCCAAAACGTGGCATCATTTGTATACGAGTTTAACGTCGGACGTCAAATGGTTGCCACTCTATCGGGCGGCCCCTGACCGATCCCTTCCGCGCTCCTTCGAGTCTGGAGTCCCACGGAGAGGCGCGAACCTTTTTATTCGGTGAATTGCGTTCCGAATTTGAAAGAATTCTAATTCGGAACACAATGGACGTCATGCGCGCGCAGAAATAATTGCCACAAATAAGAAGAGGCCGCACTCGAGCGCGCGCACGGTCGGGGCGCCCGAAATGGCGGAATATTGTGGGATTTTTTTCCCCATATTTATACGTTGAATAATTGTCCCCGTGTATGGGGGAAATTACGGTGTTATTAGTTATTATGTCGGCGGTCTTGGAAGCACGCGCCGACGTCCGATTTAATGATCCAAGAAACGAATCAAATAATTGATTACCGAGTATTGTCCCTTGTAAAAAAAGATTCGAATGTTATTTTACCTTTTCAGTAGTAATATGATATGCTAAGGAAATAATTATTTAATTTTGATGATTATGTTTCGTATTTCCTTGGTTTAATTTTTTTATAGTAGAGATTGATTATATTTAGTGAATCTACTATGTTGTAAATAGCTATATGATCAATCGTTATATGTCTAGTGTAGTTTATTTTAATGTGTTTGTATTTTTTAATGATACTATTACCTATTAAGTTTAACTGTGAACTAATCAAAGTATTCAACTTAGTTCATACAAAAGTAACTTAAGAGGCCGCAGTCCAGTATTTCACTCTCATTAATATAAAAATATTCAAAAAATTATACCTCATACTCAAGAAGTCGAATTAATTAAATCGTATAGTCTGTTAAAAGATAAGAGATTGGACATTCCAACCGAAGTCTGATTTGAAAGAAAAATGATCTTTTAACAGACTATACGATTTAATTAATTCACGCACAGCCACCCCCACCAAACTCGCATATTTTCGATGTGACACCAAGGGCTATCCACCACCATAACCACCGGTGGGTGGTTGTGGCTGGTTGTGGAGAAAACTTGGCGAGTAGGGAAACACGGGTTTCTTTTTCTACATATATATTGATATATTGATTAAAAGCCTGTTTAGCTATGGGTTTTGCAAGATGATTTAATAAGTTAGCGTTAAATTTAGCAAAATCGAGAGCAAATACGGAAAGCGTGTACTGGGGCCTAAATTACTAAAAATGTCACTGTCTTTCACAGTTACATGTCTTAAATCATTATATAATACCACCCCTTCATAAAAAATATTTTTTAAATCGACCTCGACTTCATATACACATCGTTTTATTTTAGTTTGGTCTCTTCAAATATTCTGTCACGGGATCGCGGCTGTGGCAGACAAATGAAACCACCTCCACCTATGATAGACTACCACATTTGGAAGTTGTATAAATGTCAACTTTGCACACCTTATTTGATAGTATACTAGAATTGGACTTTAATATACTGGAAGCCTATTGGGATTATACGTGTGGTAGTCTATTATGGGTGGAATTAGTGAACATTACATTAATAATATTTGGATAATTTGCATAGCGCCGTTTACGCGAATACTCACCTTAAGGGCGCTTTACACAGAAAATTATCTTACAAAACAACTTAGCGCTAAAAAAACTTATTTACTTAATATTACTTATTCACTAGGTGGCATGCAAAAAATGGAATTAATGTTTAATACTATAATAGTTGGGAATTAGATGTTTTCGCGGAGTGCACACTAGGAGTGGAAAACATTAGCTAGTGTTGTTGTGGTCAGATTCTATAGGTTTTTATAGGATTGTCTAAATAAATGCATCTTAAGTTGTTTTTTAAATTGTGGTAAGCTGTCTGTTTGTCTCAGTTTATTAGGTAGTTTGTTCCATAACTTTGGTCCAGCCACCGCGAAAGCACGATCACCGAAATTAGTTTTGTGGACGCGATTTACTTCTGCTAACCTATTTGTATTAGATGTTGATGCTGAGCAAAGTGTTAGTTGTCTGTTGTGTGCGGATGTGTAAAGTGATCACTTAAGCCAGCCGTACTATAGATCACAAACCTTATAATCACTTGATAGACTTCCATACCCACTATTACATTTTAGGTGCTTTAGAAGTTTCCGAAAAATCACGATCTTTGATAATACAAAATTTGGCAAAAATATGTCAAAAAAGTTATAATCAGGGCTTGCAATATCCATTATTTCTCCAACAAATGCTTCGCTATTAACAAAATCTTCAAAAATCCCAATGACTTTGTTGCGCGCATTCGGAAAGCCATTTGTCAACGGGTGACGTGCGACGCCCCCTGGCGTCAGGATTTCCGCACAGGGCGGCGCGATTATGATGTCTCCGCGGACACCTCTCTTCAAATAACACTTAGCCGAAAAGCAAACATTATTATCAAGTGGAGTGTTCGCGCCGCCAGAAGCGGTCGGGTAAGCGGGAGGCGTTTTGAAAAGCAATGTCAAAAACACACGATTTATCGCCCTGCGAAGAGCCCTGTTCCCACACTCCGAGAGCTGATACCGCGGAGGATAAATGCGGAGTATTATGGGTGAAACGCGTAGAAGCCAGAAAGCCACTCGTTATTTACTGGTGTTGCACAGAATGTGGGTTCTGCCGAATGTCGAATTCGGCTGAATGTTCGGTTTAAAAATGTGCCGAAGCCGAAATTCGGTTGAATTTCGCGCGCTTTTGCCCAAAAACACGAAAACACGTGTAATTGTTTTTGACTCTGTGTTTTTTAATTAATTAAGCGGCACGACATAGTTCTGGATAGTTGTTATAGAATATTATATATTAAAATTGATTATTTTATTTTATTTATGCATATATATTGATGACACGATGTGGTTTCTTTTCTAGAGAATAAAAAACATGATCCATTCACACGTTACATATTTACTTATAAATCAACATTTTGTCGATATTTCATTTTAAATTAAATTTCTTTACACTTTTCCATTTCTTATTTGAATCCTACTTATTCTAATGTTTACAAATGTGAAAGTTTAAATGGTTGGATGGATGTTTGTTACTGAATCACGCCAGAACAACTAAACGGACTTGGATGAAATTTGGCACAGAGATAGATTATTGTCTAGAAAAGAACAAAGAATACTTTTTATCCCAGTAATAGGTTTCTGTGGGATGCTGGTAGTGGTTTTTACTAAGTTAACTAATATTTTGGTATCGTAAATGTAGATTAATCCCTTTCCAAGCACAATTGATCACTTTTTGGAGAAGTACATCGATAAAATTTACGCATTCTTATAGATTTAATAGACTAGAAAAAATGTGATGAAACTGTATGAAATATGAAATAAATTAATTAAAAAATATGTGAGATTAAATAAATACATCTATTTTTGAGTATTAGGGTAACATACGCAATTAGCGAAGATACGTTCGTATTTTCATCGCTAGAGCGCAACTTAAACTCGAAATAGGCCACAAATCAATTCAATTCAAATTGACGTTCCGTAAAGTGATCATTTAAGCCAACCATACAATAGACCGTAAGTCCCACGGACACCCTAAAAGACTTCTATACATTTATACTTACTTTCGCATATAAAAAGTATCTTCGTCTCAAGCACAAAAGGCAGGATGAAATAATGCGGCGCTAGATGTCGCGGTTGTACTCCGCTTCGAGAAGGTAATTTTCATATTGCGTGTTACGCCCGACGTCTTTATTGGAGCAAACGCTTCACGCTCATTTGTTTGCGTTTGTTTTTATCGAAATTGACATTTAATTTTGATGTGGATTTAAGTTATCCGACATTATCAAAATTGCAGATTGTCTCCGGATGCTGTCAGGATTGTTCATTATGTTAACCCCGGTAGGTACCTACTCACGTGTGAACGCGGATATTATTTAACTCTTGTGTATCCGGACATCGCACCGATTGAATTAAATACAGATCCACAAATTCATATGACACAAACTGTCACCACATTGAGATTTTCAACTCAACGATAAGAAACACAAAACAAACAATACCTACACAACCGCACCCAAACAGATTCGTACAATTTATCTTCCCTTCTACTCCCGTCCCACATTCCCCTCCACCCTCTCATTCGCTGTTAAAATAATGTTAAAAAATTATTTTACTACGTCACACTTGTTCTAATAAATAAAACTATGTTTAGTTTTAGTTTAGAAGCTAGAAGGAATGTGTATCTGATTACGCATTTTTATCGATTGTTGCGCGGTATGGTCGATAATCCTGAAATTATGCGGGGCATTGGTTTGTGTATTCCCGATAGTTACCTAAGACAATGTCAGCATAGATTGTTTCACGTTCCAATATACAGGACCAACCTGCCAATGGTTATGCCTGTTGGAAGAGCTACTGCTATGCTGAACAATATTACTCTGGATATCGATCTGTTTCCTGTCTCTGAGAGGGTATTCCGAAGCGGGATTCTCCTACACCTTTGATATGAATGATTTTATAATGTTTAATATTTGCTTGTAAAAATATGCTTAATTCTAACTTATTTATAATGTTTATGAATTAAATTTTGTGTTTGTAATGTAAATGTTATATAAAAAAATAAATTGAATTGAATTGAATCGAGTTCTAACAAATTACTATATTCAGTGGAAAATTTGTAATTGGCATAGTATTAAAATCCATTATTATATATTTGTTAGTATGTTAATATGCTGTTAATTTTCCCTAAAAAAATAAATGAAATGTAAATCATGTAAGTATAATTTACGCGATAACCACACATGTCAGATGATTGAATTGACAGCGGATTTGCGATTATTGTTGTATGTTGCCCTGCGACATACACAGCTTTTAATACTTATTACGCTTGTTTCTTATTGCTGTACGACACGGATAGTTATCATATATTGTCAAGCAAGTATTGTAACGAAATTCATGAGACCGAATAGCTATTCATATTAACCATGGCAAAAATACCATGTTTAGTTTTTAGGACCTTAAAAATAATTTACTATTTCGAAAATTTCGGTTATTTTGCCTTCACTATATCAGAATATGACCTGAATTGTGTTTACTTTATGTTGCTATGCAACCCAATAATTTAATGACGGATTTATTAACTAATGGTAAATTAATAAATCCAACGTTCAAAGTCACTCAATACTATTTAACTTAACGCTATCATTTTAAATTAAACTGTTTCGTAAATTAATCACTAGTAAATAGACACTTTATAATCGCTTTAACACTTTATTCACTATTCACTAGAACATTCCATCCGATTTCCGCACGTATTATTCGCTCCGGTTTATTTAGCTACGTAAGAACTTTCTAAATTATTCGCTGTCGAATCATCGCTCGGCTGGCCATACTGGCCTGCAGCTCGCGGTTGCCTCCGCTTCTATTATCGCTGTCAAGCGTTCTAAAAACAACAACAACAACGTAACTTTCGCACGCGGTCCTATTTATATCTGGCATATACTGATACCGAACCCTCTAGGCGTTCCTAGTGTTTAGTAGAACTTTCTCGTGGCTTCCAGGCCTCTATAGATGCTTCTCGATGCTTCCCGAGAGCCGCAAACTACGTTAGGCCGTTCTAGAATCTTCGATGGTGTTTTTGTGACATATGACAGAAGTGTGCAATTCTTTTTAGCCTTTTTACAATGCGTTTGTTTTATGTTGCTGTACGATGGATATTACAAGAAAAGTGGATATTATAAGGAAAGGAATATTTATTTAAAATTAAAGTAATTGTTTTAGTTTGACAGTAAGATGTGTCTTATATCGAGATTGGACTAACTTATTGATCTCCGAATAATAGTGATCTCCAGACCAATACGATAGAACTTATTTTCACAATCTCGTTTGAGGAATACTTAGAATGCCACATGTCTACCTGAGACATCCATAATTTTTAAAAATCTTCAATAATTCTGTAAATAATTTTTAAACACCCTAGATTTTAAATATTTTCAGTATCCTATAAAATAAATTTTGATCAAATTCACAGCAATTATTCATAATTTTTTTATTGTAAATTTGCAACCCGTTCGATATTAATAAAGTCGCATTCCTGTGTGGTAAAAAAATCCTGTTTTTTTAAGGATGAATGATTTAACAAAGTCGATAAATCATTTGGTTGAAAAAAATGGCCGCATTTCGTTAAATTTCTCGAATAGCCGCCACGTCCTCTGGCAACCCGGCGCTATATTTTGACAAATTCCCGATATAAACTAGTCATCCGTCATCATTAATCTTATTTTTTTGCTTAATGGGAATAAGTCTTAATTATTTATTTATTTTGACGGAAATCTCTCCATTAAAGGGCGCAGTCAGAATTTTGATAAAACGCTGCCATGCATTATTATTTGGTGATGTACCTGCATATATTATAATTTTCATATTTAATAGAGCATTTTTGAAGATTCATCATCATCATTCTTGGCACTACAACCCTTGGTGGGTCCTGACCTCCTCAAAAATCTTCCTCCACTCATCTCGGACTAGTGCCAGCTCTCTCCAGTTCCGAAGCTCTAAGGCAGAGACGTCTTTGAGGACGTTGTCACTCCATCTTAATTTTGGCCTTCCTAAGCTCCTTCGCCCTATTGGCCTTGAGTTCAGCAGGGACTTTGGTGCTTGATGCTCGGACATTCTCTCCACATGACCCAGCCACCGAAGTCTTCCCAGTTTTATAAATTTTGTGATGTTTGGCTCCTTAAACAGAGTATAGAGCTCATTGTTATAACGTCTGCGCCAAAGTCCATTTTCTAGAACCGATTTTAGAAGATTTCTCTGTTGAAAAAAACATATCAGACTCTCGCACTCGACTTTCCAGTTTCACTTTCATTACCTTCCATATATTCGTTTCCCTTTCATTACCTTCCATATATTCGTTTCCCTAAAGAAATTCTATTTAAATTAGTTCCGCACATTTTATTTTTTTTGAATTGTTTGTTTGTGTATCCAAATCATTGTACCCTCTTGATATGGACAACTTGATTCACACCCTCCATCCCCGTTCTGTCGGACGGGGTGGGATGGGATGATGAGTTGCGAAATGTTTTGTTGCAGCTCTCGCCATTGTGAGGGAGCTCCAGGAATTCCGCCTCTTCGACCATACTTATACTCTGTAATATCTTCATATATGGCATCATTTTTTATTTCCAATTCTATTAGTTGATCAACTAATAGTTCTTTTATAAACATTATACAGGTTGTTCCAAAAGAAACGTGCATAACTTTGAACATATAATGCGTAATATAAAGTACAGAACGAGAAATATATATATATTTTTACTCCCTTTCTTTTAACTCGAAGCGTCTGCTTGCTTGTCTGTCTAAAAAACTTTGGATCGATTTTTAAACCTTTTCCCGTGATCCAATCGAGCTGAAACTGTGCAAGCAGACTCGTGGCGACGATCAAGAAGATCTATCAAGTTTTCGTTAAAAAAAAATTACAGTATAGTTTTGGATTTTTCAAATTTTTAATGGTTTTTCATACAAGTTTTCCATACAATCTCCATAAACTCCGACGCATATGGTAGACACGAAACCCGAAAATGCGAAAGGGAGTATTGTAACAAAAATAATAATAATTGTAGTATAATTTTGGATTTACCAAATTTTTAATGGTTTTTTCATATAAGTTGTATGGAGATTCCGACGCATATGGTAGACACGAAACCCGAAAATGAGAAAGGGAGTATTGTAAGACTTGGTTTTATGGTTTACTTTTTTACTCCCTTTCTTTTAACTCGTAGCGTCTGCTTGCTTGCTTGTCTGTCGACAAAACCTTGGATCGATTTTTAACCCTTTTTCCGTGATCCAATCGAGCTGAAACTTTGCAGACGGATTCGTGGCAACGATAAAAATGATTTAACTAATTTTCGTTTATAAAAATTAATAATTATAGTATAATTTTGAATTTTTCGAAATTTTTTTTTACTCGCTTTCGTAGCGTCGCCCGACTCGAGCCCAACGCGTAGGTTAAGCGCCAAACCTGTTTCCTCTAGTAAATGAAAAAGGGAGTATAATAAAAACTTGGTTTTTATGGGTTAGTTTTTTAATTGAAAGTGTTCCATTACAGATATAACGAAAAAAATACAAAATCTAGATGTCTCAAATGTTCGAAAATAATTATTTTTATGAATGAGTCAAATAAATAAAGCATTAAAAATCTTTCTAGCGGAGAATTGAACCTTGGTCTTCCACTGGACAAATGTCAATGCAAGGCCATTGCAGAACCGACAAACAATATCTCTTACAAATATTACAAATTTCTCAAGCTTTTTATTAAGGGAAGGGTAAGGTTTTTAACCTTTTTTTTGCATTTTATTTTTAATTTTTTAAATGAATGTATAACATCGTAAGAATATTGTGTCAAAATTTCAAGTCAATCGGAGCAAAATTGACGAAATTATGAACATTTGAGCGATACTCAGACTGATTTTCTATACCTGCTCGGGCAGCTGAGAGACGCGCTCACCTGAGGACTACCGGACGTGCTATTTGCATTGGAAGAGTTTTACGTAGACAAGGACAAACAGATGCTGATGATGAAAGCTCTTTGCCGTGTGAACATGGCATCGACGATTATGTGTAAGTATAAAATAAGTGTTGAGTTTTATTTTGAATTTTACAGTGTGCAAAACTTTAAATCGTTTTCCCCACATCTCACGTTTTCAAAGTCGGTGTCCATCATAACGACAAAACTACTGCACCGATCCTTTTGAAATTTTGAATACTATTTCTGTACATAATTTACGAGGTAATGCTGTCGAGTTTTTTTCAAATTTGTTATTAATTTTTATTTTTTAATAACAAATTAGTCGATATTTTTCGCAAAAAATCGCGTTTTTCCCTTCAAAGTGTTCCATGGACACCGCAATTCTAGTTTTTTCCGAGACACGTCCGAATAATTGCTGCCATTGCCGTATTTCATAATATTTCGTCTTGAAAATTTTACACAATATTCTTCAAATATCATACTTTAATGTACTATTGGTTTTAATAAAGTGATTTTAGACACAAAAAATTCACAAAAACATGCCTTTTTTTGTACGAATTAACCTTACCCCCCCCCTTAATACAATTGTACGTACTATTATTAGATACTGACCGAAACTACATTTTCACCCAAAACCGAATCAGAATTTTGGCTTCTGTTTTCGTTACGGCCAAAACCAAAAACGAAACTGAAACTTAATTAGACGTGTTAAAACTCACATTTTCCCTGAAATCTTGTGTTTTTTCCAAGGCATATTTATAATAGTTCACTAGGATGAATTTAAATAAAAGACATGAATTTAATTAGTAAATTAGTAATTAGATATATCAAACTTATTTTAATGAACTAAGAAGTGAAATTTTTAATTTCTTTCATTTAAATTTCATAATAGCAATCTTAATACTACAAACAAATTAATTATTTTCTAGTAGCAGTTTTTTGGCAATAGCAATAGAATAAATAAGTAATCAGCTAAGCGGAAGTTCTTTGGCCAATTTTTGGCCGAAACCGAAACTGGCCAAAACCGAATCTTTTGTCGGTTACTAAGGTCAAGTATTTATAAAATAAAATTTAATATTATAATTTGATTTTAATAATGAATAGTTCAACGTTTTACAAAAAATAAGTCAGAAATATTGAGAAAAAAAATGCAAACTTTGATGTCGCATAACTGTTGATATTAGGTCATAATTAATGTATATAATGTAATTATGTAACTAGGTGTAATGCATTGAATTGGAAGCTTTTTGTTCAATCCTCTTGATTTATTTAAAAATTTACAAGAGACAATTCTCTCATTAATATAAATTGGATTAAAATTGCATGTAATTAAGTAAAACTTCACGAAGAAACACGGCAAAGCCCAAAGCATTTCTTGATACCTACTATTTTACGTCATCTGGCTTATTTTTTCGATATTTCAGAAAATGTATAATATCTATGAAAACCTGCTCATGCCAAATTTAAAAATATGAAAGGATATTTTAATGTTTAATATATTTTATTGTTACGAAAGTGTAAGCAATGGAACCGCGCATTATAGAAGTCTCCAACCAACTGGTCTATTCTCATAATCACTAGAAATGTAGAGAATCATCTAGAAATATGGAGAAACTAGTAGAATATTCTCGAGGTATTATGAAATAAACTATTTTGTATAAAAAACGAGCGGGCGTGCGCGGAGAGTGAGTTGTTGTCGTTAAAAAGCGAACGTCAGCGTGCCTATAGAGCCGAACACCAGCGACAATAATTAATATGAGTACCTACTAAACAGGCGTTTGGAAATAAGTGCAACCACTTACTTGCGAATTGCGAAATTGGCGTAAATTAGTGCGAACCTGTGTGGAATATTTTAGTGACAATTAGTGTGAATTAAAGAACGGTGCTCCGATAAATCCATGTATGATAGAGTAAAGAATGACGATATTAGGAATGAATGTAAAGCTGATCGTAGCATAATACATAGAATAAAAATAGGGTCGCTCAGGTGGTTTGGGCATGTTGAGCGAATGAA
>JADDOH010019350.1:0-17125 GCA_016648135.1 Agrypnia vestita
TTCATTTCAAGGACGGACAGCAATACGTCATACTGGCTCTCTCGTATGGTAAGTTAGTTCAATTATATTCAGATTATTTTGAGTGTTTTAAAAATTTTCACAAACACAATACTGCATTTTGTTCCCAGAGGGATCATCAGAAATCAAAATATATATTATGGATTTTATTTATTTTATTTATATATCTTTATTTAGTTAATGATACATTGTTTATCATTAGCTAATATTAATAAACATTATATATATATCTATCTATAATATCTATATATTATATCTATATATATATATATTTCATATATATATATATATATAATATATATATTTACTACGACATAAACACATGAATAAAGAGAAATACACAAATATCAAATAATAAAACTGAAAAATTAAATGCTGGAACCTGGATTCGAACCACGGACCTCTGTGTTTCGCGCACAGCGTGTTACCAATTTCACTATCCCAGCGACTTAACAAGTCGTCAATATTTGATAGTTATATGTTTCTCTTTGAATTATTAATTCACTTATTTATATTATTCCATTTTTATTCGGGAAGTAATCGACTGTTTTACGAGAATATCAAACGAAGCTTTGACGTCTTCTCGCTAGTCGATTTCCGAACAATGGAAGTATTCTTTGCTAAACTGCAAATAGAGAATAAAAATGGAATAATATAAATAAGTGAATTAATAATTCAAAGAGAAACATATAACTATCAAATATTGACGACTTGTTAAGTCGCTGGGATAGTGAAATTGGTAACACGCTGTGCGCGAAACACAGAGGTCCGTGGTTCGAATCCAGGGTCCAGCATTTAATTTTTCAGTTTTATTATTTGATATTTGTGTATTTCTCTTTATTTCATTTATTTATTTCGTATTAAATATTACGGGACTCGTTTCCTAAATAAATGAAAAATATATTTAATAATATATATATTTTATATATAGATTATATATATATATATATATAGATATATTATATATATATATATATATATATATATCTATATAATATAGATATATGTACACTTATTAAATAATTAAATAAATAATATTTCTCTTCATATATTTTCCATTGTTGTGTGCCGTTTACATTCTTGTTTGAAGATGTTGATTTTGCTTAGCTTCCTCACATCTTCTGGCAGGCTATTGTACTCATTTATTCCCTTGTAGTAAATACAGTTTTGTGTGTTTGTCTTTTTTCTACTTGGAATACTTATTTTGTTTGCATTTCTTGTATTATGTCTATGTATCTCTGTGTTATATTTGATCTTATTTTAAAAATATTTTGGCATTTTGTCGTTTAACATTTTGTGTATGAATATCATTGTATTTAATTTTAATCCTTGTTTTATATTAATCCAATTTAAATCTGATAACATCTTTTTTATTTTGGAATATCTATTTCTCTGTAGAATTATCCTCATTGCTCTATTCTGTGGAATTTGTAATTTTTTTATATCTCCTTCATTACATAGGTACAAAATAGTGGATGTCGCATATAGACGAACCTGTTTACATGGGAAGTAGATACCGAAGTCTTTGGGTGCTTATAGGTTTTACGATCTAACATATGGCTGGCTCAGTTTATTCGTACTGTTTTCGAATTAAGATAAACGCTTGTGCTACGAAAACACGACTAGGTTAGTGGTCTCCTGGAACGAGGCTCGAACCCTGATTACTAAATCACTAGGCGAGTGTCATAACTGTTTTCTGGGAGGGTTTTGGCCATGAAACACCACGCTGGCCAACCTTCTTGATCAGTGATAGTAATCCTAATCGAGCCCTTCCACCGCCATTTCAGATACTCTTTTGCACCATGTAATCCTTAAAATGTAGAGATTCTTCTGCATTTTTATCCTTTGAGATAGGTTAACACTGCTAATTGACGGTTAACAGAGAGAATTAACAACCCGTGGGAGAGCCCTGTATTGAGCAGTGCAGAGTCACACGCTGTTGAAATTAAGACGAACAATGTAAAACTGTACGAGACAGACTGCTCACATAAAAACGCGGAAGAATTATTGTCCAACGTTTTGTGGAGAATGGGCCTTTCACAGCGGTGCTCCTGAAAAATTGAGACATTAGCTCGTCCATGGTATACACAACATGCAACGCCAACACATCTGGAGTGTTGAGACCTTTTCTTTCTTTCATTCTTATGATCCATATTACAACTTCATGCAGAGCTACAGAGAATACACAGACATTAAACAGATGAAATTTAATGTTTCTTAAAATGGAGCCCTTCTTCCGAATTGATCTTAAATATTACGAAAATGTTAAATAATAAGTTAAGACCAGCGTGATTTGGTTGTGTGTGCACGACCAGATCTGCCACAAATATACAATTTATTTGATTTTACGAGGGACAGAAAGCGTGTAGTATCTATTCACTGCATGCTAAAGATGGTAATTTATATTGCAGAAGTCTTTGACGCAATTCACACAGAATACGGTGATTAAATTTTAGAAACAAAGCACTTCAGGAATCAGGAACCTTTGTGGTACTTATGCATGGTCATTTTAATATTAAGGTTTATATTACCAGTATATTTAGAGAAACAAATAAATACACATTCTGTTTTATTATATACATAAACTCAGTTAATACTTTCTTCGTCTATTTTAATAGTGTACGCTAGAACTCGTTTCTGGGTTAAATCGACCCATTCACATTTTAACTGTTGGATTAGATTAAAGCACACAACCGACAGAGGCCACACCCTAGTTATGTAATCGGAGAAGTGAATTGAATTACGAGAGATTAAGTGTACACTCTAGACTTATACTATCAATATACTAGCCGTACCCGTAAAAAGTCAGAAATAATAAAATTAATATAAATAGCTGTTACCCGTCAAAAATGACTAAACGTTGGTTCGCGTCTTTGCTAAGCCCTATTATATATTTATGCTATATTTTTGGCTGTCCGCGGAGAGGCAGCGGTAGCAACATCGCTATAGTTGTATTCGTGGTTCAAGCCCCATGTCCGGCCGTTTAATTTTGTTTTTTTAGCCGTGAATTCGAACTAAATTACGGACGCTACACGAAGTTACGGGGACAGAAAGACGGATGGACGGACAGACAGACAACGATATTATTATGTTTGATAATAAGAAAACACTTTGTACAAAACTATTATTATATATTGTAATGTAATTTAATGTAATGTTATGTTAAATAAATAAATAAATAAAAAAAAAAAAATATTCAAAATATTATAGGTACGTTCAAATTTTTCAAGAACACAACACTAGATTTTATCCCCAGGGGGACATCATTTAATCACGATATATATTGTAAATATCTCATAAAGACGAAGTTGTTTTTTTATGGGAATGTAGGTATCGTCTTTTTGGGTGTTCGTAGGACTTACGATCTATCGTACGGCTGGCTTAAGTGATCACTTTACACAATGTAACGTTCATCAATTCCACCCGTGATAGACTACCAAATGTATCAAATTTTGGGAGTTGTATATATGTTTAACTTGCACACCTTGTTTCGTATGTGTCACAAATTATTTTAATGTGTATTCATCCGAATTCATTGTCTTAATCCTGATGAAGGAAGATTTTCATTAGTCAATAAATAGTGGTTTTATACAAAGTGTTTTCTTTTTATTAATATTCATATTTGACAATTTGTATATAACTTTTAAATATAATATTATATATAGTGTATATAACATAAAATATATGCGCATGGAAAAATATTGTTGCTTTGATATTAAAGCATTTAAGAGTTTACGTGCAAAACATATAGAAAACCTGTAGTGAAAATGTCGATCAGTAAGTTATTTACTATACGGTGTGCGTTGGATTAAAACTAGATAATTATTCTTATAGAGTTGTATCAACTTAAAAAATTACATGGATTGTAGAAATTCACGATTGATCATTATTAATTTATTACAATTTCTAATGAGTTCACTTATTACAGAAAATAATGTTTTGTAAATTACGCAAGACTGTAAGTTACCTACTAGAATATTAATCAAACCTACCATAATAACACTACTCTCCTCGGATAATTTCAGACATTATTTGAAAATAAAAGTAAAGCACCACCGTGTAAACACTAGCGCTGCAATTACACGATTTATGGACACTTTGAATAATTTTCAAATTAACACAGAGCTTCACGGTGTTCCCAGCAGGCGAGAGTGTCTAGTCGTTATATTTACTTTCAGTTTAGTTACCCACACATACATTGCACGCAAATGTCACTCGCATTAAATTGTATCACTTTCGTTGCACATGCGCATCGAGAGCGAGATTTAAACTCATGCGCGCCTCGAACATAACTTGGTCCATTATCTGCGCACTCGCTTAGCTCGACAATTTAAGTTAGGCTTCATCAGACGAATTATCTTATTTTAAAATATTTTTTATGTGTGTTATAAGAACACTATTACTGAATTTCTTCCACCGAGAGATAATTATGGAAGCTGTTTATATGTGAAACGTAATTGGAAGTCTTTATATTGTTAAATATATACTATCTAGCATATGTAGTTCATTCGAATATTAAAAGAAATATTATTGGTTTTGAACCTATAAAATCTTTTCTTTTGAGAATACCTGAAATTAATTAAATAAAATAAAATTGAGTAAAAATATAACAAAATAAAATAATAATAAAAGAGTAAAAAAAATTAAATTAAAATCTTTTAACCAGAAGTGCTCTTCAAAAGCTTTACAAGCTTTAAAACTGCGAATAGCTTGTTGGTCTTCTGGTTAGGACACTTGCTTCGTGACCCAAAGGCCGCGGGTTCGAACCTCACTCCAGACTAGCATTTAGCTTAGTTTTGAAAATAGTAAGAATATTGATGTGACACGTATTCGCATCTCTATTTTAAAAAAAATACGACAAATTTATTACATATAGGCATTGAAAATGGGAACAATTAATAAATATTTATCAGTGAACATACTGAACATCTTACCGCCAAGCAACGAAACGTAAATCTTTTGGGCACTGTGCCGTAAAATGTCGTATTCAAAATGTTCATAAAATATTTAATTTACACATACTTTTTCAATTTACACTTTTTACTCTAATGTCACTCCAGGACCATTTATTAGAGTCAATAACGACCTCTTTGATGGTTTGTTTGTTAAAAAAATAAATAATCAATTTTGTGTTTCAAAGCTTTTTATTTGTTTCCGCCTTTTACACGCTTTTACGCGCGTCGATTTACAATTTTATCAATATGCGCAATTAGGCTAATTTTTGCTATTTTTACTATCTATACGTTACTTTATATGATCTAAATTGTCTTCTAAACTTCCATCCAAAAAAGGACACCACAATCACTTTTTTTAAATTATGAATCTCTTATGAATCGAATGATTTATTTATCTTTATTATTCTCTTATGACTCATAAATAAGACTGCTAAAATATTGAAAATAAATTCCTACTCACTTCTTATTCAGAGTGCCAGTTTTTGTGAAATTTCTCAACTAAAAAAATTACTTTATTATGTACTGTTATTAAATGTCAGTGTACATAATTATATATAATAAGATCTATAATATCCTTATAAATACCAACTAGATAAGTGTAACAGAAACTATTCTAAAAAAATATTGAATAGTATAGATATTATGGTATATAAAAACGATGTACCGTCTGTTGCCTTACTATTAAAATTTTGGTTTTCACGGAATTTATTGCTCAAAATTTAAATACACGTCCTATTAACTTTTTGTCATCTGTACAAGACGTTTATTAAAAAATATTTTTAAAAAATCCCTCCATTGTTCCGAGCTCGTGAGCAATCAACTTCAGCTATTGTTTCTTCGATATAGTATTTAACCCTCCATCTCCTAAATATATCTTTAACTACATATAAGATTATTTTCTCCGTGTTATGCTCGTATCTAATTTTATCAAAAAATGTATAGTCCTTAAAATGTATGATAAACCTTGGATTTTCATACAGAAAATAATTCCCACTGAGAGGGGGAGTTAAATATAGTTTTGAATGTTCTATAGTTATACAAGCAATATAGGTGATCTAGAAAAAATAAGACAAGCGAAGCCGAAATGCACTTTTTATTTCATTAATTTGTACATCAAGTGCACAAATATTAATTGACTGATTGTATAGCGGAAATTTAAATCTTTTTTTTATAAGGTTTTATTATTATGAACTTCTTTTTCAAATCTGAACAAGAAGTATACTTAAATGCCAGAAACCAGACATCTGTTTAAAAAATATGTGATTTATTTCTTTGTGATGGAGCAATTTTTAGTTTTACAAAATGAGATTGTGAACACGATTAATTTCGAAACAGTGCTAGTAATCTAAAACACTAGAATCTCCCCATAATACATAATGGAATCTGAGTGATTCGTTCTCCTTTTATATATTTATATATATCACCTTTTATATATTTTTTATGATCGTCATCATCATTCTTGGCACTACAACCCTTGGTGGGTCTTGGCCTCCTCAATAATTTTCCTCCACTCATCTCGGTCTAGTGCCAGCTCTCTCCAGTTTCGAAGCTCTAAGGCAGAGATATTTTTGAGGACGTTGTCACTCCATCTTAGTTTCGGCCTTCCTAAGCTCCTTCGCCCTATTGGCCTTGAGTTCAGCAGGGACTTTGGTGCTTGATGCTCGGACATTTTCTCCACATGACCCAGCCACCGAAGTCTATATTTTTTATTATATTATATTATATTATATAAATATATTTTTTTAAATAACTAAAAAAAAAATTTTATACGTCTTTTGGCGCATTCAAGGTAAATTTTTTATTGTAACCGAAGTTGAGCACATTGAACATGAACATGTAGCTGAAATGCGATACCAGAACTAACGACACCATATTAAATTCTTGTCAGTTGTCAGATTCTGTAGCGGAAATGCGATACCAGAACTAAGGACGCCATATTGAATTGTCAGCTGTCAGATTCTGTTTACATACGTTCATGAATGTTTTGATCGTTTTTTAAGAAAGTTTTTGTTTGCCCCTATTATTCTAAATATACGAGGTTACATTTTTGTAAGTATGAGTTTTCATTATTTTCATGAAAGTCGACAATGATAATTATAACAAATCAATACTTTGAGAGTCAAGAATATGTAATTTTGTCTTTATTTTGGTTTTTAAGTATAACTTCTACCGCGCATACTTGAGAACACGCACGAATAGGAGCACTTTTACCGTCACTAATGAAATCAATGCTATCAGATAGTTCTGTGGAATGTTTTTCAATGGGTACGCCTTTAAGAAGGAACCTATCCAATGACACGTGTTTTTGTCTCCTTTTGAGAATCTGCGACGAATAACGACAATGCTGTGTGCATTGTCGTTATACAGATTCATCGCTAGCACTGATACAGCCTTATTTGAGTGGTTCAAATAACACCACTTATTGAGTTCACACCAACTAGTTTCAACTCACAACTGAGTCTTCATCAGGGTTCAGTATTAAATAATACTGAATATTATACTGAACATGTAGAGGAAATGCAATACTAACGACACCATTTTGAATTCTTGTCAGTTGTCAGATTCTGTAGTTGCGCACGCAGCATGTAACAACTCTACCGGTTAATACTGAACCCTGATAATGACTCAGTTGTGAGTTGAAACTAGTTTGTGTAAACTCAATAAAGTGGTGTTATACAAATAGTTATTTTATTTAAAGATAATTTATTTATTACTTCCTTTATATTAACTCGTGGCGTCTGCTTGCTTGCCGTCACCAAAAACTTTGTATCGATTTTTGACCCTTTTCCCGTGATCTAATCGATCTGAAACTTGGCAAGTAGACTCGTGGCGACGATCAAGAATATCTTTCAAATTTTTGTTAAAAAATATTAATAATTGTAGTATAATTTCGGATTTTTAGAAATTTTAATTTTTTTTTTTTTAAATTGGAATCATCAGGAAAGTTTGATTACGGCGGCCCGATAACGTCGCGGAATATTTTCTAAATTTGAATTACTCCATCGGTATGCATAATAGGCACTTCACTACGAATGTCGAAAATCTAAATTGACTGACAAATGTATTTAGAATTTAATCTTCAAAGCATGAAGTGTCTTATCAAAGCTCAAAACATCTGACATTTTAGAAATATATTAAATTACTGTAAGTTTAGACTTATGTTATATGTTTTAATTCGTTTTTAATTGTTGTTATATTTTACAAAGAAAGGGAGTATAATAAAAATTTGGTTTTTATGGGATAATTTTTTTTACATTAAACTTAACGATAGTGCGAAGGGTTGAATCGATTGTTCCCAACGTAACTGACTTAATTGATTCAAATAGTAGGTCTCTGTAATGTGTCACGAGCGGCGCCGATCGCTGGCCTGGCGCCCAGCCCGGATCTAAATACCCGCGACCTGCCGGGGGACATTCATTATTCAATGTCTACCTGCCACTACTCACTTTCATTAATTACCTACTATTTACACTTACAATATCTCCTTCTCGTCTTCATATTGTGCTTTTAGAGGGAAAACCCACCAAATGAATTTTCATAGTTTTGATACAAAAACTTGTGAACATATAAGTAAAAAAAAGTAACCCATAAAAAACAAGTTTTTATTATACTCCCTTTCTTTGTAAAATATAACAACAATTAAAGACGAATTAAAACATATAACATAACACTAAACTTACAGTAATTTAATATGTTTCTAAAATGTCAGATGTTTTGAGCTTTGATAAGACACTTCATGCTTTGAAGATTAAATTCTAAAAACATTTATCAGTCAATTTAGATTTTCGTAGTGACATTCGTAGTGAAGTACCTATTGTGCATACCGACGGAGTAATTCAAATTTAGAAAATATTCCGCGACGTTATCGGGCCGCCGTAATCAAACTTTTCTAATGATTCCAATTTGAAAAAACCAATAAAATTTCTAAACATCCGAAATTATACAATAATTATTATTTTTTTTAATGAAAATTTGAAAGATCTTCTTGATTGTCGCCATGAGTCTACTTGCCAAGTTTCAGCTTGATTGGATCACGTGAAAAGGGTTAAAAATCGATCCAAAGTTTTTTCAACCGTCAAGCCGGCAAGCAAGCAGACGCCACGAGTTAAAAGAAAGGAAGTAAAAATCTATGATATTGTATCTTTATTGGATTTCTTTACAATATCATAAATAATATATATATACGTAACGTTATTTTGTAGGAAGAATAAAGTATTTTTTACTACCTATTATCTAGCACGTTTATCATATTAATGATTATAAATATATTATCACGGGACGTGGCTGTGAAAGGCAAATGAAAACAATTAAGCGGTTTAAACTTTTATTTTTTTACCAAAAAGTCACTGGAAACGAAATTTACAGTTACTAAATGTTTACTGAATATTTCACAGACATATTATTACACTGTTCTTAATTCGAACTATTTCAAGATATTTTTATTGCTTCAATCACATTTTAGTAACATTCATCATTCACACGTAGAAAAACATATTGCCCCGGTAGGAACTTCCTTAATTTATTATCGCTGGAATATATATTGATAATCCTGCGCTGCGCCGTGTTGCTAATATCACGTTTGTTAACCGTCACGAATGCCTAACCCCCGTCGCGTGAAGGCTTTTTATTTAAGGGAGGGGGGTAAGGTTAATTCGTACAAAAAAAGGCATGTTTTTGTGACGACACAGTTAAAGTCTCTTTATTAAAACCAATGGTACATTAAAGTATGATATTTGAAGAATATTGTGTAAAATTTTCAAGACGAAATATTAAAAAATACGGCAATGGCAGCAATTATTCGGACGTGTCTCGGAAAAAAGTAGAATTGCGGTGTCCATCATAACTTGGTGCTAGATCATCTGAAATCAAAAAATCAAAGTTCATTCGTTAGATAATAGATTATCCCAGGTAACGCTGGGAGGGTTTTTTGAAATTTTAATTTTTCAATTTTTTGGAACACTTTGAAGGGAAAAACGCGATTTTTTGCGAAAAATATCGACTAATTTGTTATTAAAAAATAAAAATTAAAAACAAATTTGAAAAACACTCTTCAGCGTTACCTCGTAAATTATGTACAGAAATAGTGTTCAAAATTTCAAAAGGATCGGTGCAGTAGTTTTGAAGTTATGATGGACACCGACTTTGAAAACGTGAGAAAACGATTTAAAGTTTTGCACACTGTAAAATTCAAAATAAAACTCAACACTTATTTTATACTTACACATAATCGTCGATGCCATGTTCACACGGCAAAGAGCTTTCTTCATCAGCATCTGTTTGTCCTTGTCTACGAAAAACTCTTCTAATACAATGGCACGTCCCGTAGTCCTCAGGTGAGCGCGTCTCTTAGCTGCCCGAGCAGGTATAGAAAATCAGTCTGAGTATCGCTCAAATGTTCATAATTTCGTCAATTTTGCTCCTATTGACTTGAAATTTTGACACAATATTCTTACGATGTTATACATTCATTTAAAAAATTAAAAATAAAATGCAAAAAAAAGTTAAAAACCTTACCCCCCCCTTAAAAAAAAAGTTAAAAACCTTACTCCTCTAAATTTCTTCGAGATTTTTCGAGACTTGTTCCAGAGATTACTAGAGCTTGCGGAGCGTTCTAGACGATTCCAAAATAGTATTTTAGTGCGTCCCAGAATGTTATGGAATGTTCAAGAGAATTCGATCGTTTTGTTGTCAATATTCTGTAGCTTCACCATCCCGTTACAATATTTATTGCTATAATATATTTTATTGTACAATTGTATGTTTTTACTAAGTGAGTTTTATCTGATAATTAATTTTCAACTCATCATATTTGCATTATTTAAATTAGCGGCGCTTAATCTTCGGGTTCTTTAACCCTAGAAGCTTTAATGTTTATTGACTTGATTGAGCAATTAATGTTAACGGTGAACATTTATTGCTTTCTTTTTCGAACTATTGAGTGGATAGCGTTGATTCTTCGTATTAACTCAGTCACTGACAGGACGTCTCAAGGGGTGATTGCGTCACGCTGGTAAAAGCCGCCATTTTCTAACGCGAATTACTCGTTAGTCACAATGTTTAAAAAGTAACAAAAGCCTTCTAGGGTTAAAATAAGTTGTAGTTAATCAGAGTTTCCGAAAAATTAAATTATTTATCATAATATTCCGTCATATAAATAAAATGAATTTTCTTTGTTTTTTCAAAATATATGTTTAAGAACAACGACTGCACGCGCCTGTTTTTAACACATTTTTTAAAATGGATATATTTTTTTTCTTATAATAAAAAATAGAGATGTAAACACTGAATACGTGTCGCATAAATTTTCTAATAATTTTTAAACTATTTTTAACGCTTGTGCTATGAAGATAGGACTAACTTGCTGGTGTCCTGGAATGGGGCTCGAATCACCGACCACTGGATCAGATGGTGAGAGTCATAACCAATTGACCAACAAGTTACGCTTCACATTAATTCATATTGATAAATATATTAATGCAGCAGCAGCATGCAATTAATACTTTGAAATAAACTATACTTAATGAGAATTTCTAAGAAATAAAATATTTAACGCAATTTTCTGATTTTAGTATAATATAATTTTTTTCTGATCATTAATTAATATCGTTTGTTTTTTCAAAATATAAATTTACGTACAACTCATGTTTCGATATACTGACTGCACGCGCCTGGTTTCAACATACATTTTTCCGGATGAATATAATACAAAATAATTCATAATAATTATATATTATTATTCATTATTTCCCAATTTTCCAATTTCAACAATTGGGAAATAGAAACAGTTGACGAATATGTGTACCTTGGTCATAAGATAAAGCTGGGGAAAGAAAACCAAACAGCAGAACTACCAAGAAGAATAGGTCTGGCCTGGGCAGCATTTGGTAATTTGAAACACTTGTTTGAAAACAAAGAAATCTCAATATGCCTGAAAAGAAAAATGTTCGACACATGTATCCTACCGATGTTGACATATGGACTAGAAACAGCAACACTAACAGAAAAAAGCATACAAAAATTAAAATGTACACAGCGGGCCATGGAAAAGAAGATGCTCGGCGTAAGCCTTCGAGATAAAATCAGAAATGAAGAAATTAGACGCCGAACAAAAGTTGCCGATATTATGGACCGTATTGCAAAACTAAAATGGCAGTGGGCTGGACATATGGCTCGACAGGAGGATACTAGATGGGCACCCAGAATCCTACAGTGGAGGCCCTGGACAAAAAATAGAAGCGTCGGAAGAACTCCCAAAAGGTGGTCTGATGACATAGTCCAGCAAGCAGGAAGAACCTGGATGCGAAGGGGGAGAAACAGAGATGAGTGGAAGAAAATGGAAGAGGCCTACATCCAGCAGTGGAGAGAAACAGGCTAAGGAAGAAGAAGAAGATTCATTATTATCAATTATCCTAATTTAGAACGTCTGTCTGTCCGTAACTCGATGTAATTAGGCTGGAATTATAACAACGACACTGATGATGACTAGCCGCTAATGAGGCCCGGGCGCCCGAGTGCTACGAGCACACGGTAATCAGCGAGCGGCTCATGTTAGACATAAGGGTCGTTATTGATTATTATTAAGTCCCGAGATTTTTCACGGATTTACGGCTTGCTATATGTTAATAATAATAATTAATAAAATAAAATATATATCCTTTTTTAATTCTTTTTAAGAAAAACATATTTTTTAAATAACAGTTTTTTAGGATATTGAAAATGATTACGTTTGGCATCAAAAGCTTCATTTCACCTGAAATGCGCTTAGTGTGTTTTACCTTTCAAGTCACGATACGCCAGTTAATATTTTGATCAAATCAATTAAATTGATCATATTTCCAGTCTGTGATTCGTCGTGAGCGGTGAGCGGCGGCTCCCCGCGATGTATGCGGATGTCATAAAATGTATGACGACATGACGTTACATTCTCCATATCGGGTGTTTTATACCGTTTTTGGATTCTACTACAGAACCTTTTTAACCTTTCCCTAGCGATTCAGCAATACAGATCTGCCGAGTTAATTAAACTAAAGGTTTTCCTGTAAACACACGCAATATATTATTAATATCTAGTTAATCCTAAAAAAGACATGGAACTTTAAAATTATTAGTAGCAAACCAATTTCTGGATTCGGCCGAGGCCCACCGAGGGTTGTCGAGCTTCTTACGATGATATGCATTCTTCTACGACCCCTGATTTTGGCCTTCTCAAGAGTCTTCCTCCACACATAATGGTCCAGTGCCAACTCTCTCCAGTTCTGGATCTCCGAGGCAGACGAGAATTTGAGAAAATTGTTGAACTCCATCTTAGTTCTGGCTTTCCTAGTTTTTTCCTAAGCCTTATTTGTCTTGAATTCGGCAGGAACTTTGATGCTTGTTGTTCAACTCTCTATTCTCTCCACATGACCCACCGAAGTCTTCCAAATTTTATAAATTTTGTAACTCCTACTAAAAGTATCGTCCTTTTAGAGGTAAAACTCAATAACCACAATATTGACCAAAATGAGTTATGAATACAAATATTAATATTTTTTACATCTCTATTACAGGTTAAAATCAGTAAGTGAATATTCCTTGTCTATTTAAAGTTATTTGAATATTTTCAATAATTTTAATATCACATTTTAAATGTTTAAACCTCATTATCTTAAAACTACTCCAATGTCACTTACTGGGTTTTACCTCTAAACGTAATAAATATATTCAATTCAACCCGATGTAAAAATGTATTTCGGATATCGATGTCGGTGTGAAAAAAATACACTATTTATAGTAAGATAGAAAAAGATCACGCAGTAATTTCACAGTATAAAGAATAACAAACATACGAATATAATATTTCTCTCTAACTCATTAAATGAAAACAGATAAAGTGAAAGTCCTGTAGTATTATATATATTTTGATGAATCCTAAAAATTATATTTTTATTTTTAACACACTATACATGTATGTAAAGTAAAAGTATGACATTCACAGTTTAAGCTAGAACAAATATTTTATCTTTACTAAAAATATATTTTGTTTTCACCAACTTATACATTGAAAAATATCAACATGTTTCAGAGCCAATCCTGACGAAGAGGCCGTGGGCTTTGAAACATGTTGATATTTTTCTATAAATAAGTAGTGAAAACAAAGTACATTTTTGTTAATTATATTAATAATGTCATCGCAAAATCATTTTGCTCTTTTTGAAGAAGTTTTTTTATGTTATTTGAAATTCTCACAAACCCAAATTTCTTACGGTACGGGTATTTTATATCGCGGTGTCGTAAAGGTTAACAACGGTTTCGATGGTCACACTAGATAACAATTATATCTTAGATGAATCTTTAAATTTGGTCAAATTAAAACTGTAATTTGGTTAATCAAAAAATCTTGTATTTTTGTGCGTTCAGACTGCATCGACTAGTAATTTAAGAAACATTTTGTTATTATCTTTTATACTCACTTTGCATGGAGCTTTACGCCGGTTTTCTTTAATTTTTTCCTCTCTGTCTCACTTTATCGTCAATTTTGTGCCATAAAATTACGGTATGGCAATAAAGTTTAATAGTTGTGAATCGAGATGGCTCGTTTTTGCCACTTTCGTCTTGTATTATTACTGAAGCATCCTGAATGGGCTTCTTGCAAAGCTTGTACTGGACCGTAGAAAAATTATTACGATTTTTTTACTTGGGACAAACTTACTGCGTACTTTGTTTTCTTTTCCATAAGACCTGGCATTATTGTATTTTATCATATTTCTGCACAGATTGAAATTACCCTCCATTAGGGAGGTAATTTCCTTTTCTAAAAAAGTAAATTATTCAACGAGATATATTTATAATATTTTTCAGTACGATGAATTTTTTTCGAGAATGGATTTTTGTTCCCAGAGGGATCGTCACTACTCAAGATACACCAGGTGTCTCACAGAGACGAAGCTATTTTATATGGGAAATAGATCATGGGCGGAGTCGTGAACTTTACATTGCGTAAAGTAGCAGGTGCAAAGTCCTGTAAAGACCTAAAGATTATACCTACTTTGCTATATAAAGTGGCTTCGTTTCTGTGAGACATCTACAGAGTGTCTCATAGCTAGTAGCAAAAACTTTACAGGTGGATTCCTGCCTTGATAATCGAGTCGAGTGTATCAAACAACCATGACCTAATGCCAATAGTTAGAAATATGCAATATCAAATTTCGCATTTTAAAAATACTCATTTTTTGCAAGGTTTGTACCAATTTTTGGTATCAATTTGATTTTGGTAATATTTGTATTTTTTCTTGTATTGTTGATTTGAATTTGAGTTTATAAGATCTATTGTAATTAATTAATATGAATGTATTTCTGGTAAATACAATTTATTTATATATATGTATTGACGCACCTACAGACAAATATCAATGTGATGTTTTGTAGGTCTGAGATGTAAAAAAAAAAAAATTTAATAGACTTGCGAATGAAATTTTCATAATCGACATAAGTTCTGTGATCATGTTTCAACTTTTTGCAAAAAATAAGTAAGAAATTTTGAAAAAAAATGCAAAATCTGATACTGCATATCTCCAACTATATCACGGTTGTTTGAACGTTTTTGACTCATAATGAAGGCAGAAATCCACCTGTAAAGTTTTTGCTACTAGCTGTGAAACACCCCGTATATTCAGAAGTATATTCATTCAAAAACTTTAGTTATATTATTATCATTTATTATATTATTATTATTTATTATTGATGATAGTGTTGTTGAATTGCGGCCATGTTAAGTAAGTGAGATTGATATTCAAAACTCTAAAATTGTTTATGCCCTCAAATAAAATATGTACAGAGATGAACTAAACCAGTCCTTTAGTATTGGAGGAAGAAGGTTCCCTTAAGCGTATGTCTAAAACACATTTAAAAATCCTTTGGTAATTTTTTAAATAGTGCGAACACACTGACACCAGTCGTGGTGCCGAATTGTGTACAAAGAATTAACGTTAGTTCATGTCATATTATTTTAGTGGGCTGCGTGATCATAATATTTTTTGACGTTTTAAATGTTATTAGAGTGCTTGGCCATGTCAACGAGTCTACAAACACTGAATGCACTTTTTGTGGTTAAGAACTATTTATGGTTAATGGCGCTGGTAAGTTATGTATTAATTTCCGTATCTGCAGATCATAAAAAGCACCGCTTGTCATCTAGTATTTCTTCTACTTACTCTGATGTACAATAAAAGTGACGTAATTTTTAAAATACTATTAGGCACTGTACATCTTCTTTAGAAACGAAAGATTTATCAAAATATTAGTAGTATTTTCACGTGTCGAATGAAAACCTTGGAAATTAATTAGTGATTTATTAATTAATTATTCAACGTGCAGAGTCACTTCAAACGAATTAAACTTAATGCTATTATTTAAATAACACTATTTCCCAATATATCACACCGTATTATCGCTGGGTAACACGTATTTATCACTTCCATATCATAGCGGACGTGTTTGGTTCTGGCCTGTCACAGTATAGGGGCGCGATACTGAGAGCGCTTCATTCCGCCAAAATGTAAATTATATACACTTTCTTTTTTTTGTTTTTCTCTCTGTTTATATTATTTTTGCAAATAACTGCTATATACCTACATATGTAAAAGCCTATTTAGGCGTAAATGAATGAATAAATAAATAAATAAATAAATAATTATATTCCGTTCTCGCACGTTGTACTTATTAACGCTTATTTTTAACGCCACTTAGGTACTTCGATCGATATCTGTCGATTCGCAATTCACGACTTGCCACCCTGGGCGTCGTCTCGCGGCTCGCGCCTACTTCGCACTGAATCGAACTGACAAACACGACAACTCAACTCCCGCCGCGGCGTGATTCCGTATTTATTTATATCCAAATGCTGGTATTTTTATACTTTGTGGATTAGTGTCTAGGAGAAGGTCCTTGTAGCTTCTCGGTTGTTCCAGGCATTTATAGACATTTGTAAACGTTTCCTGAAGGTTTTAGATAACCCTAGATTATTATACTCCATCCTTCGATAGTGTGTGACATATTACAAAGAAATCGGACAGTGCGCAATTCCTTTTGCTTACCACTCCGAGACAATAAGATAAGTAATATTTTCTGTTATCGAATATCAGCATGAATTTAATTCTGAATAAAATTTAAAAAAA
>JADDOH010019351.1:0-22330 GCA_016648135.1 Agrypnia vestita
CCCCACGAGAACCAGTCGGCTTGGGGGAGGGTGTGTTGTTGTTGTTTTATCTTTTTTTTTTTTGGTGTTCTTGTTTCCGTTTGCCGATAGTTGATTGCTATTGTTCTTTTCCTGTTGGTTGGGATGTAAGAGAATTTGATCGAAACCTCATCAAGTCAAATGCATTTGTTCTGTTAGTTTTCGTAGAGGATGTTAACTGCTGTTTTTTCGGTTGTGGGTTAGCATACGGGGAGGCAGACGGTTCTCTTTTTCTTTTATCATTAAAGCCTGCGCTTTCTTTGACGATGAGTTTATCATACTTTAGGTAGGCTATGTTTCCTTTGTTCCGTTCCTCGTTTAGTTGTGGCAGTAATGCCTTCCTCTTCTCCAAAGTTTCTTTAGTATAGTCTTCAGAAATATGTAACTCTTTAGACTTTTTCTTGTTTTTCAAAACTTCGCTCTTCTTCCATCCGTTGATAAAGGATACTAGTGTCGGTCTTGGTTTTTCTTTGTTTACTGAATTTCCAATACGATAGATTTTGTTTATCTCAAATTTTTCTGTTGTTATCTCCAATTCTTCATGGAGTTTTTGCCTCGTATTCTCTAGTAGTTCTGTTATAGATTTTTCACCTTCTTTCAGTCCGTAGATTACTATATTGTTGTTTTTCCTGTCTTTTTCTAAAAGTTTTACCTTATTTTCCAGTTTTTCCAACTTAAGTTTTAAATTTTTATTTTCTTCTAACACTGGTTTCAGTTTTTCATCAATTCTCTCCATTATTGAATTAGTTATAAATTCAGTTTGGTTCTGCATTTCTATTTTCATTTTTTCAAAGAAAATTTGAAATTGTTCATCCATTGTTTTGCATGTAAAGGTGTGTTCCCAAGTAGTTTATTACACTGGCAACACTGATGGCTGTGACGTTCGCCGACTATGGCCAAATATGCCACTGACCATAGATGTAATAATATAAACAATCTATGACTTTATCTGTCAGTTCAGTTTGAATTTGAATTTGAATTTACAATTTGAATTTCGGTTCTGTGGTTGGTCGGTTTGGATGGTAATGTCAACCTAACTGTGTATTCTTTCCGTTATAATAATGAACTAACCTCAAAATTTCTGTCGGTTTTCTTCTTTCAATATTATTATTGGATGATATAGTTACACTATGTAGATTATTTCCACCGCTTAGTGCCACTTAGTTTTTTCATTGGAAACGATATTTTAGTAGGAAATCTGACTGAAATTATGTTATTTTTGTTTTTGTTTCGGAGCAACCGTTGTTTCGAGCAAGTTACGAAGGTGTTAACAATACAATACACAATCTAATCATATCTGTTTCCACTCAAGGATAGATGAAACTCTCATCTCATCCACGTTCATACATCTTATCATTCATGCTCATCTACTAGGTCATTATTTTTTCAATGTTTACAATCGTATTCAAATTAAAATAACGTATGCAAATATATTATAAAAACAATATCAATCATTTAACGTTTAAATAACAAACATTTTTGCACCATAATTTAAATTCCTTTATTTTGTCTATATTTTATATTATAATGGTACGTTGGAAAAAAATTGAGTTCTTTGTACATTAAACAATTTTGTGAAATATTTTTGTTTTTCTTCTAGTCTATACACTGTATACTGTATATTATATTATATACTGTATATATTCTATATACTGTCACCGCTTTTTGTATGGTATGAGTGAAAATTCTTATTTATGGTTTTTGTGTTTAGTTTGTAGAACTCCATGTTTATTTTTAATAAAATTTATAATAAATTAAATTTTAATAAATATTATTATTAATTTCTGCAGGTTAAGCGATATTTTAAATGTGACAGCTGTTTCGGCCTATTGTTGTTGTTAGGCCATCGTCAAACAATGGATATAGCACGAAAATCGACTTATTTATGATATTTAAGAATATTACAAGTGTTTCCACTATCCTCTATGTATTTTTTTTCTGCAGGTTAAGCGAATTTTAAATGTGACAGCTATTTCGGCCTATTGTTGTCGTTAGGTCATTGTCAAACAATGGATATACCACGGAAAATCGACTTATTTATGATATTTAAGTATATTACAATTATTGTTTCCACTATCCTCTATGTACATGTATTAAAGCGTCGTCTTATTAATATTATCGCATTTAATCTTATTTTACAATTTTTTGCATTTATATAACGCCATTTACAAATATCATCAAATTAATATTTCCAAGTCCCGAAATTTTCTCCCACATTCTACACTGTTAGAAAAAAGTACAAGTAACTTTTTCGGAATTTGCGTCATTAGATCCTCTGTAATAGGTGTTACTTATCTACTGGTTTTCAGAATATACTTGGCATTCTAAGGACCCAAAATACCAAAACTAATATTTTTTATTGCCTATTAATGAATGTACATACATCTGCACGTCCCGTAGTGGCCCTGTTCTTCGGTGTATTGATTGATGGCAATGTACACAAAGCAGGTAGATGTGTAGGTACCTAAGCTCAATCGACTCGTTTAATTAAAAGTTTGAGGCAGGTAAAAAAGGAACCATTAATACCACGATTAATTAAAATGTCTAGTTCCATGACCACTCCAGGTACGTACCTTTAGGTAACTGAGAACAGACACGGCTACCTGATAAATATATATTTATTACCTCTTGATTTCTTCTGATATTTAATTTATTCAGTTATTTCTAAATTTAAACCTTTATATTTACACATTTGATGCGACACGATGAGAAATATCTCAGTATTATTTATTCGTACAACTATAGTAAATGTAGAGGTATCATTACTAGTTGCGAAAAATCTATTTATACACTATTTCATGAAAAAATACAACAGATGTATCTAGTATAGTCCCTTCAAATATATGAACTATTACAATTCGGAACATAATATAATATACAACATTCAAAATTATTATAATGCTCTTACAATGGAATTGTTGATAGTTGCATTGTGTAGTGATCACTTAAGCCAGCGCATACAGGTTGTAAGCCCTGGACAATCGTCCATAAAAAAAAAAAAGACTTCCAAACTCGTTTCTCATATTTATAGCTTCGTCTGTGAGACTTCTATAATTAATTTTAATTAAACATTTATTTTCTTTCAACTGCTACTAGGGATAATTCAAATTCACTCAGATAATGAACGGAATACAAATGGTTTCTGTCGTACAGGAAACGGGAACTAAATATTTGAGACAGAAGACTACAAAAACTTGGTCTTCAATGAATCTCACGGGAGCAACATCTGCTTGTTAGAGATTGTCTCGAGATTAAAATGGCCGAAATAATGTGTTATAACCACAGGCCAATTAAATAAATAGACATGAACTAACGTTAATTCCTTCTCCATAATTTTTCAGCACATCTTCTTTCAAAATTTGCTACGAGTTTTTAATTTTTGAAACAAATATAAAAACGTGAAACTAAATGTCCTGAAAAGTATAATGTTGTAGTCAATAAGTCGCGCTTTATTACAAGAATAAATTTTTACTTAAGAGACTTGGTTTATTAGGGAATTTATTTACGCAAGAATAAACACTTTATCTACAGTATAAACATGTCTTAAACTCATTCTCCTATCCAACTACTAGGTTACTCGTTTAGTTCACCTCTGTACATATTTATACTCTGTGGCTATATTCCAATTTTTCTATTTTATCCAGTAGGATAATTGCACATTTATCACTTGGGTTTCATCCTCATCATCTCTGAACATATTTTTCCACCAACTTTCTCCAAGCTTTATCTCTTTGCCGGTTCTTCACTCAGCCACCTTCCAAGTCAATCTGCTCGTCGGGTACTCCACCCACTGCTATTTCAGCTCCAGCTTCAGCTGTGTCCAATGTAGCGATGAAACGGATAGTGATTTGGCCGGATACCGGATATCCGGCGAGCCTATAGGCCGGATAGCCTGATATCCGGCCTCTATTTGCTGCGCTCACTTATTATATTGTTATAAATTTAACTTGTATTATAGAAGATAATAAAAAAAATGTCGACAATGAAACAGATCGCATATTTGACAATATTTTGATATCAGTAGTGATAATAACAAATGTGCCGTTTTTTATTGTGCAAATTTCTCGTGGTAGCGAGGGGAAAATAGCAGGTTCGTCATCCATTATCCATATTTTCAGTTACATATGAGGTGTATAAAAGCAAAGGCAGCAATATCTAAAATACATTTTTTTTAAATGCACTGTCGCCGTGTGAATTTGGAATTTACTGAATTCGAGATTTTATAGGAAATATTTATCTATCCCTTTCAAAATCATATTTCCAAATCACTATTCACAACAAAGATAGCTATATTCACTTCAACTAATCAACCCTTAAGGATTTATCACGTGACAAAAAAGCCGCTTCATACTAAAATGAGATTTGATGTCGTTTTTAGAATGAAATATCGTAGCAAAGGTTATATAATTAGCAAAAGCAGTAATTATATAACTATTTGCTAGCAACACAGCAATATTCACATTTAAAATATTTATTTATACAAGAATATTAGAGGAAAATTGACGTGGCAAATGCATATTTCATAGAATCCCTTAATAGGTCACAACAGTCAAGTTGTTTTCTATTTATCTCAGAAACGCCTTAGTGGGATATTGTAGCCTTCGCTTTTATACCCCTCATTTAGGTACGCTAGGCCCGTTTATCTTTTGTTTTGAATTTATTTAATAATTTGGTGAAAAAATATGACTTAAACTAGGCTACCGAGTTTTGACAAAAAATACATTTATATCATCTACCTACATATCGAGAGTATGTGATACTGGACACAAGGCACTAAGGCTTGAAATTCACTGCTAATGCATTTATATCATCTACCTACATATCGAGAGTATGTGATACTGGACACAAGGCACTAAGGCTTGAAATTCACTGCTAATGCATTTATATCATCTACCTACATATCGAGAGTATGTGATACTGGACACAATGCACTAAGGCTTGAAATTCACTGCTAATGCATTTATATCATCTACCTACATATCGAGAGTATGTGATACTGGACACAAGGCACTAAGGCTTGAAATTCACTGCTAATGCATTTATATCATCTACCTACATATCGAGAGTATGTGATACTGGACACAAGGCACTAAGGCTTGAAATTCACTGCTAATGCATTTATATCATCTACCTACATATCGAGAGTATGTGATACTGGACACAAGGCACTAAGGCTTGAAATTCACTGCTAATGCATTTATATCATCTACCTACATATCGAGAGTATGTGATACTGGACACAAGGCACTAAGGCTTGAAATTCACTGCTAATGCATTTTTCGGCGTTTTTTCGCAATTGTTGGTTTTTATTTTCATTCAGAAAAATTTATTATAAAAACTTTTAAATGACTAGATGAAATGCGGTGTGTTTGAGTGAAATCATGTATTAGCCCACACAACATTGTGTGTTAAATAATTAATTTTTATTTGTCTCCCAAAACCACGACCCGTGACAATATAATTCTTCAATTTTTTTAAATATTTTAGTTAGTGTTGTGTTTTGTTTTGCTTTATTGTTTATATTGTAATTTATTGTAATTTTATTTTTTCCTATTGTCCAATAATTATTCGACATGTACCTATATATTTATGAATAATGATTTACTTAACCAATTATAAATATTTCCGCTATTTATAATGTATAAAATATAGCAATTTATTACATCATGGGGTCCTTACCCATACTATGAATATTTTTTAAATCAAATTATATTTCCAAAATAAATTATGTTAATTTACGATCGTACAATGAAAGTTGCGAAACTTGTTTTCTTTTACAATTAAAATTTTAAAATGACATCAATCTGGAGATGTTAACCTAAATCGCATAGTTACTAGTTAACACGTGTTTTCTCGCGTACATTTCTTCAAACGTTTCCTATTTAACTTGTTAGTTTTATTTACAAAAAAAACTTGTTATGTCGCCATTTTTAATAATATTTTTGAACGTTCAAACTAGTAATAGCTCAACACGATCTGTAAGTCAATTACCGATATCTGTAAATCTCAATCACTAACAGTGATTGACTATCTAAACATTTCGTGAGTATTCTTGTCCGAAAACGTTGTCAACTTGAATAGCACCGTGGAGAGAAATCTACCAAAATATTTGTCTATTTTGTTTACTGTTCATATTTTATTTATTCATGCCCATTAAAGACTTTTACATATAAAATATTATATTATACAAAGAAGTACCTATATAAAAAATATCAGGTATAAGCAGTACATATAAGATATACAATTATAAAGTCCTAGCACGTATTATATTTAAAAAAATACATAACATTCAAACGTATATAAAACAATATCAGGTATTAGCATTAAAATGTGAGTATAAAAATTAAAAATATAAATTACAAAGCAGTAATGCGTATAAAAAAATATATTACATAGTTTTTACACGTGAAAAACATTGGTTCGCGTCTTTACTAAGCCCTAGTATATATTTATAGTATCTTTTTGTCGGTCCGCGGAGAAGCAGCGGTAGCAACATCGCTATCGATGCTGCCCTTGGATTTACTGGCCCGGGGTTCAAGCCCCATCTCCGGCCGTTTAATTTGTTTTTTAGCCGTGAATTCAAACAAAATTACAGACGTTACACGAAGTTACGAGGCGGACAGACAACGAAATTATTATATTTAGATATCATTACATGTATATATTTAATAGATGAAGTTAGTAATGAAGTAGTTTTGTCTCTTTAAGTATTTACTTCATTTTTACTAGATTGTCATTGAAGATGTGAACCATATAACCATGTTACCAGTCTTTTTATATTAAGTTTATTTACTCAACGGGATTAAGTGATGTGCGCGGGTCAAGAAACGCTTTTGTACATATATACCTGCTAATAAAAGTGAAAGCAAGAAGGCTATATATTATGGTGTGTCGCTACGTAGGTACGGCGAAAACAAAAATTTTGTTTTTGAACGTTATAGTTATCAATAGCTGCATTGTGGTTATAGCTATAAAGAAATGCAAAAAAAGGTTCGATTGTAATATAGATTTGGTTCGCTCGAGCGATGGAATATTCTGAAAATGTTGTCCTTTAGTGATTTTTCTGCGGTGATAGAGTGTTGTATTATTTTAATCAATTTTGATCAGATTATTTATATTCATTTTAAAATAAAAATTTGCAGAAAGTTTCATGTTTACTAAAAAAACATACTACTAAAAAAACTAGCTAAAATTGCCCTAAAGAAGATACGTAAGTACGAAATGCCAAACTGTCAAATTTTAATTCAATATTAGAGCAATAGCAATAGGCTATGTCAATATTAGAGCAATAGAATTTAATTATTAATACAACGTGGAAATACAACAAATATATTGTCACGGGGTTGTGACTGTGGGAGGAAAATGAAACACTTAAACTTAAAATTACACAAAGTCTCTGGTCACGAATTTAATAGGAGCACTGTTCTTAAATTCTCACTAAATTTCGTAAAATTCGCACTAACTGTCACTCCCGAATGACTTTCATATACTGATGCACGTTGCTTAAATCGCTCAGGCTCGTGTTAGAAAACCTCTCGCTTGCCGGTAGGTACTTTCTTGATTTACTGTCGCTGGAACAAACACGCGCTAGCAACACAAGCCGCAACGATTTCGCTGACAAACTTAAATGTTGCTGCAACCATGACTTAATATCTATAGTTACGGAGATATGCGACATCTAATTTTTGCATTTTTTTTTAAATATATCTGAATTATATTTTGTAAAATGTTTGACTATCATTATAGTAACTTATATCGAATATGAAAAATTCATTCCTTTAATTCACATTAAATATAATAATAAAAACCTTCAAATTTTAATTGGAAAACATTCCAACTGGAAGTTATGCAGGGTTTTTATCATTTTATTTAACTTTTATTGAAACGAATGAATTTTTCGTAATCGACATAAGTTACTGTAATGATAATTAAACGTTTTACAAAAAATAAGTCAGAAATGTTGGAAAAAATGCAAAATCACTACGAAATAGTGTAATTTTATAAGTAGCGTTGAGTTTAATTAATTTTATGTGACTTTGTACACTGAATAGTTAATTAATTTTTAATTAATAAATCAGTAATTAATTTCCAGTGTTTTCATTCATTCCTCTCTAGCCACGACATGTGACAATATGTACGATGGACAATGTAATAGTTTATTTTCATATAAATATTAAAAATTCATACATAAATATTGTCTTTATGTAGTTAGAATCAAAATAGAACCACTGTAATTGTAATAATCGGCGCATACCGTATTATTTATATTCCATAGACTTCATATCTTTACGGCATTAAGTCATGCACACGCTGATCAGAAGGCGCCTAGGTCCTGACCTTGGGTAAGAAATGAAATAAATTACGTTATGATTAAATGGCGGGTTCTTAAATAACTAGGTACCTACATATTTCAATTTATTACATCTAATCATCGGATCAAACGTCACTTGACTTTGAGGCAAACGTGTTCCTGTCCCGTGCTACCTTTTTAGTAGTTTACAAAAACTTTAATTTTGGATTATTTATTACTTTTCTGATAAAACTGTTTAGGTATAATTGCAAAATATAACCTTACTCCGATTTTTATTTAAAAATGCAACCCGGTATAGTTGAGAGCCCTGATCTCAAAAATGAAATCGAATCGATTGGGAGGCAAGTATTAAAAAAGTTATCACGCTTTGAAATTTCACCACATTTTGAATTTTGAATCATTATATCATAAAGCAAGATTCGAAACACAAAAAAAAACGTTACTAAATAATACATTTTTAGATTTTTTGAAAATAATGTTTTATAAAAAAATCATTAATTCAAGGATAAGGTGCGAGTCATACCTATACAAGAGAAAAATGTTTTAAAATAATTAATTATTAGATTTTGTATCATATGTATATAAAAAAGATTAATTCATAATATAAAAAATCCAAAAACTCATCATCATCGGTATCATATTCATAAAGCTAAGCTACATAATTTTTTCTTACCAAACTTAATTAACCTAATCTATGCCAAAAATGTATTTTAACTAAACCTAACTCACGTAAGCTTTGGTTTGATTCACAATAAAACCATAATACATCTATAGGTCAACCGCTGAGAGCTTTGATATGGTCATCTCATTCTCTTATCATCTGTCTTCTTTTTTTATATGGAGCCAATGGTAGTGCAAACGAGGGAGATATATATATTTTTGCATGAGTAATAAAGAACCTCTCGGCGGTTGACCCATATGAATTTTTTTCAAACCTGTGTTTCTGTGATGCGAGTCTCGTGGTCTTTTACAGCGTTGATAAAAAAATATATATGCCTGTGCTCCATAACACGAAATTGGTTATAATTAAGTTATTCTTTGAAACATTTATTATCAATCTATTGAGGTCCATGTTTTCTATTTTGTTTATAATATTATTATTAGAAAAATATACATGGAAGCCTAAAATGACGTAGTATCAACATGCACATTTCATTGCATGTTGGTTTACAATAAAATCATGATTTAGAAATGATATTTAAAAAAAACAATTTCAACGTTTTACAATTTTATTTTTATGACATTTCGAGTCCAGACGTCATTCTTGAAGTTGACTAAATTAATTACTAAACTCGTAATAATATTTAATTAAATATTGATTTATATGTATTCAACGTCTTAAGTACTACTTCACCGACAAACAGTTTTCTAGAAGACCTTGACATTAGTTCTTTGTTATTCTTAGTTTTTGTGTTTACTCATGAATTTTCTTGTACAGATAGAATACGTTCACAATATTATAATCCCAATTATAATAATTTTGTTGTGTATCCGTCCGTCCCTCGTAATTTCGTGTAACGTCCGTAACTTCTTTAAAGTATAAAAAAACTTTTTTTCTAATTTTTTATATATATATATTTTTTTTATAAAAAAATATACTTATTCTTTAGAAACCGACACGTAAAAAAGCGTCATTTTTGGCGGGTTAAAGCTAGCTTAATATAGTACTGTACATATGATGTTTTATCTTTTTCGGAATTTTATCCACTCTTTGTACGTCTTCAGATATCTTATACAACACGAAACTGTTCGTGAATTAAGTATAAATAATATTATATTAAAAAATAAAAACAAAAAAAAAATGATTAAAATGAGAAAATATATTTTTAACAGCCACAGTATTAAGAGCGATCACAGTATGCATATATCATTAAAATCGAAAGCTGTTCTGATATAAGGGAGCAACTTATTTCAAACCATTTATTATGCAGGGTGTATTGTAGCAAAAACTTCGGGAGAGTCTTCCTCATTCAGAAAATTCAGGATTTTGAATAGAAAATATTATATATTCTTTGGATGAAATGTGAACAGTTAGGGAGATAAGCGACTTAAAAGTTTTCATTTTTTTAAAGCTTTCTGGTTTACCTTAGTAAAACGTTATTGGTCTATCGTGAAAGTAATTTATATCGATTATTAAAAAATTTATTCGCTTTGCTACAAGTCAAATAAAATTATTAAAACTTTGCAAAAAAGCTGGTTCAAATATTTATTTCACTTGTATCAAACTGAATGAATTATCAATATTCAATATTAGTAACTTTTATGATACTCCAACGTTTTGTAAAATATAAATCAGAAATATTTTTAAAAAATGCAAGCATTTCCTTAACTGAAACGTAAAGTTTTTGTAACTAGCCATGAGACACCCTGAGTATTTATTTAAACCTCTCTGAAGATGTTTCCAAATATCTAAGAGTCAGTGATTTTTTCAATTTTTATATGTTATATATTTTAATGTTTTACCAGCTATTTCCATATCAATTAAAGGTAAATACCGACAAGATTCTTCTTCTTCTAAAAATTAGGCAATCCGCCCTTAAAGAGCGTTTTGTGCCATTTACAAGTTATATATGAGATGTTGCTAAGGAAGCGTTTGATTAATTATATATTAATGTCATTTACTAACAAGTTTTTTGCTATTTTCGCTATCAGATTAGGAGAGTTCATAGCAAGAAGATGGCAAATATTGGTTGGGAGTTGAAATTTAGCCTCGATCAGCTATAAGCCGACAGGATTGCTGGTAATGAAATAAAACTAAAAAATACTAATAATTAAATTTTTTAACAGGAATCGAGGTTGTCTACGCTGGAGCTTGCAAGAACGACACAGAGCCAGCATCAGCTTGTGAGAAGAACATGCTGTACCAACCGGTCTGCGGTAGCGACAACGAAACATATGCCAACATAGAAGCGCTCAATTGCAAGAGGGTGATGGTGCCGGGATATGGTAAGAGAACACTGAGCTTAACATTCTTTCATCATGACTTTTCAGTGTAGAAATCCTGATTTTTTAAGCAAACAGTCTTGATCAGAGACAACAACCTGGCGATTTTGACACCCTTTGCTTTATCAAAAGTTTGGCCAAAATTCTTAAACATCTGATTTTATAATGGGTTTTAATCGACCAGTTTTTGCGTAGGAATACTAATCCGTTTTGTACACAAAAATGGTTAAAAAAATGACACAAAATTATTTATTACATAATTATATTTTAATTTTATTATTTGTTAAAAATGTTTACACGTATGTAGAAAAATAATATAATTTATATGATTAAGTAATTAAATAAATAAATTCAAATAACGTATGGATATTGGAGCTGTTCATGCAAATAATATGCGTATTTTTTTAATCTTGTAACAGTAGGTATTATTGATTTAAAAAACAAAACATGTTAGAAATCAGATTTTAAATGGAAAATTTTATTAAAGTCTTAAAATTGTTTTCAGGGTTTTTTAGCGAATTTTCAAGAGCCTTGCAATATTTTACAAATTGTACTGTAATTTTGTAATCCAACGATCTCTCATAACATCATTAATGATCTATTGATAATCTATTTATTAAAAAAATGAAATCTATATGAGAAAAATTAATCTAATTTGAGAATTTTTAATGAAATTTTAATTCTACAAAGTAATGAATTACCTATCCGTAGAGCTTACGTATAGAAATAATACTCATCCATAAAATTATGTGAACTTTGACCTTAGTCTGTTAATGTGAATTTCAACCTTAATACGAATACGTCACTCTAATTTTCTTGTTCCAATGTATCCTTCGAAAAAATATGAAAATGTTTTCAAGTAGGTATTATATATATAGTACAGATTCTTATGGCATAAGTATGTATTTTATTTTACGCAAAGTTTTGTAGTACTAGTTTATCAGTGTAGTCAAAAATAGTATTTTGCAAAATTAACGTAACAAGTGAACAGGTAAAAAATGATATGTTATATTTCAATATAGGAATTTAATTTAACTATATACGTTCTCTTTTAGGGTTTATATTCTTTTTTTGCATTTAGTATGTCGGTTTATCGATGTCTACAGAATCATTAATGTTGCCATACATTTATATCATACAAACTTTATTTACGGCCTGTAAAATTTTAATAGGATTGATGAAATCTGGTGAACGTCCTAGCCAGTTAATCTATTGGCACAAAATGATACATTTTCTCGGCGTTACTTGGCAACTTGCTGAAATTGTTCAATGTCCTCCAATGTCAACATTTTCAATTATTGATTTGAATTTCTTGCATACCTAGGTATTTATTAGCAGTGAAGAGTATTGCTAATCCAATTATGTATAATTTCAATGATATTTAAGAGATCGTCTGTATAACGACTAATAAAATATGAGTGTGTACATAATTATCAGTTAAAACATTGCAAAAATTACTATTAAAAAAAATCGAAACGAAATATATATTTTATATCAATTTTTTTCAAAACTGATTCTAGAGTATTAAAATCTCTGAAACACTTCATAATACTCCGGAATCACCTAAAAACCTCTGGTATAGTCTGGAAGCGACGAGAATATTCTCGTAAACACTAGAAATGTATAGAATAATCTAGGAAGTTCGAAAAACCAACGTATTTTGTATAAAAAAGCGGATCTAGCGCCGCGGCTGTTCATATCAATTGTTTTGACGTTTGACCGACGTGACTTATCCAGCGATTAAACACCAGCGACCGCAGTGTTACCAACGCGCAGATTAATTCGAAGTGACAGATATCGACCGAAATACCTACTTATGTGCGATAACTGAACGAAATATTGTAGCAAGCGAAAAAAGTATTTTACAGTCAGGTGATTAATTGAGAAATAGTTTGAATTAAAGAGTAGTCTTTAAATAAAACTCGTGACCAGGGACTTTTTTAATGTGTTAAAATAATAAATAAATCGATAATTAATTTCCAGTGTTTTCATTTGTCTCTCACAGCCACGTCTCATGACGATATGTTTACGTAAAAGTCACGGATCACTCACTGCACTCCCTTGCTATCTTTGATAATAAAACTGAATGTCTGTCTGTCGGTATATTCTCCACGTAAGTAAACCTACACCTTTTACCTGACTGATATAAATCAAGTTTGCATGTTCTTCAAATGAGAAGAATATTTCCCCCCTCCTAGCCATCCCACCCTTCCCCCCGACATAAATGTGTATTATTTTGAGTGACACTTGCTCCAAGTTTTGCATGGTTATTCTTAAGGACTCTGATCGAAAAAGGCGCACTTCTCACCTAAACTCCTATTTTAAATTATAACTTCCAATAGGTATTTGAATCCAGGGCAATGCCGTGCGTGGATCGCTAGTAAATATTTTTTTATTTAATTGAATATTGAGAATATACAAAATAATTACTTTTTTGTACATTTTTTTTCGCTGTACCTTTCCAAAAAAGGAGCAAACTCCTGCGATGATGAGGAAGTTTAAAATCATAAAACATCCTAAAAATCAAGACATTTACTTTGGTCAATTTAACATAAACTGTAGAAGGATTTTAACATTCTTAAAAGTAAAATAAAAATATTTTTCCATATTCGCATTATTTTAACGAAGACACTTTAATCCTGGACACAGCCCAATAGTGACTTCATAAATTCAACAAATTAATTCCTAAAACTTAAATTTAACTCATTTATTAATTTTGTATTGGTTAGACTATTACTTTATTAGAAACATTAATATTAAATCAACGATTAATATAATTTATGCAATGGAAATGAGTAATAATTTTAAAAAGTTGTTATTTGTCCTTTCGGTTTTTGTGCGTTCATCGTAAATATTAAATCACTTTGAAAAAGCAAAGAGCAAAGAGCGTCACGCCTGGAAAAAAATAATTTCAGGTGCAACACAAATGTTTGGTGTGGATGTGAATTTTTTTTTATTGAGAACTTGCATTGCATTATTTATTGCAAAATATTATGTTGTGTATGTCAGAAAATAAAGAGTTATTTCGATTTTATGTTTTGGTCGCCACGTACCATCCGCAATAAAAAAGCTCTGCTTTTTGCTGCTGTGTAATTTCTGGGAAACTAATCTACATTACACAATTATTTGATATATTTTGAATGAAGTCGAATTCATAGTTCACTTAATACGGTAACTAGATCCATCTAGCGGAAGAATTTAGAAATGGCAAATAAAACTGCCTAACTATATATAATATTTTTTCGCAAAAACTGACTAAACGAAATACATATGTAAACGAAGTGTTGGAAAATAGCACAATTGTATATTTGAAGCAGACTTGAATGTATGCGTTCCAATACAACGCACCATGTCTTTCTTACTTTGTATGCCTTATTTATTTGAATAATTCTTGTTATGTACCTTATTTATTTATATATCTTACCTATCATGTACCTGCATACATAATAATAAATTAATAACGACCCTTACGTGTAATCTGAGCTGCGCGCTGATTGACGTGTCACACTCGGGCACCAGGGCCTCATTAGCGGCTAGTCATCATCATCAGTGTTGTTGTTGTAATTATAGCTTAGTTCCAGCGAGTTATGGACAGAAATACGGACATTTGAAATTAGGAAAGTTGAATATGATAAAATATTCTTTTAATAATTAAAAAAATTTCCCAGAAATAATAACAATAATAAAAATGTTAATATTTTTCACGATCGAAAATTGTCTCGCAAAAGGTGTAAATTTTACATTTTTTTTTCAAAAAAGTGGGTTTATATCACATGAAACACAACTTTAATTAGAGTATTATGACAGTACAGGCCACATTCGCAGCATAATTTCTTACTTTTACAGCGTCAACATTAATAGCATACAAGTTCACACCTTGCGCACGCCACTGCCACACACATACATAAATAAATATAAAAAGTCGCGTGTGCGAGGCATATTATAACACACATTATCTTACAAAATCAGTAAATACTAGTGTCAACATAACTTTTACGACTCATTCCAATAATTTAAATAAATCCAAATATCGACATATAAATCTCTCTGCCTACCCTCCAATTAAGTACTTATTTATTTCACCGAGTGGAATTCTAGAGAATCAAGGGAAAGAAAAGGTGCTTTTAACTGCCAATCTAATTTGACGTGAAAAACGTCACATAGGGTGGGGGAAGGTTTTTACAGCATCGACTTTTTAACGCCGGAAACTGCTGTCTACAGACGGAAAATTACGTTATTCTGTCTTTGCAAGGTCAAAAAGTGTATAAGTGTACGCAACGCATGTGCGTGCGCGTAAGTCATATTTTTTTCTTTCTGTGTTGCCCTCCCTTTTTATCCCGTACGGGAATCCTCTCTACCAATCCTCTTTGTTGCCCCGGTCTGTTTTGCTCCTCACCCGTGAATTATATATTGTGTTTTATTTTTTCTTTCTCTCTTTTTGTTTTTGTAATCTGTGTTTAATAAAAAAAATGAATGTCCGGGACAATGGGGGAAAATTTTGCATGGCAGCCGTTCGTCCCACTTGATTTTTACTACGGGTCGCGCGGTTGCTTTTAGCATTAAAAAATGCCAACCAGGCGGCGAATGAGAAGTACTGATAAAGGAGCTTTTGCTTATAAAACGTTCCTGAGTAAGCGATGGGTCTGCCCTCGTTGTTATAACGCATATAGCTTAGCGTTACATGCTCAGTTTTGCGTGTTAATTCACTCCTGACATTTTTAAAGTAAAATAAAATTATTTAAGTATTGACATGCAATGGATATTAATTTTATACGAACCGAGTTTTCGACTTTACGCTGGAGTCATATCATAGCGTCATCAGAAGCTGTGAGGGTCAAGAGGTACATTAAGTCGATATTATACTCCACATTCCACATTCATACGGTTCGTATAAAATATACGTTTTATTTCAATACTTAAATATGTCAAACGACCGTAATATAATCTCTAAAGGAAACTGGTTTAAACTGTTTTAATTTGTATTAACATTTTTAACAAATTTAAAAAGTTTCCGTGTATAATAAATTATTTTTAATTATGAATTATTTCTAATTGCAATTTTAAAACACACGTTTTAATCCAATAACTTAAGAATGTGTGCGAATTAAAATTCTTGAAGCTTGTCCAATTTCCTGAGTGCACCGGTGATCACAAGATACATTTCTTCACATTGTAAAAAAAATTGGACAAATAACTTGCACCGCTGAATACACAAGTGGACAGAATAAAAATGTACGCTAAATATAAAGAAACCTTTTTATAAAATATTTAATTAATCCAATGACTAATCAGCATGGTGTTATATTATTACTTCCTTTCTTTTAACTCGTGGCGTCTGCTTGCTTGTTTGATTTTTAACCCTTTTCCCGTGATCCAATCGAGCTGAAACTTTGCAAGCAGACTCGTGGCGACGATCAAGAAGATCTATAAAATTTTCACTAAACCTGATTACAGTATAATTTTGGATATTTGGGAATTTTTTATTACTCCCTTTCGTAGCGTCGCCCGACGGAAGCCCAACGCGTAGGTTAAGCGCCAAACCAGTTTCCACTAGTAGATGAGAAAGGGAGTATAATTAAAACTTGGTTTTTATGGGTTATTTTTTTTAGTCTTCAATACATGGCCGATTTCAATTTATATACATTCACGTGTATGTATATGTAACGCAATTGTGTTCGGCTGCACCAGCTCTAATATTCCCTCTCTTGTGTCAGGAGAGGGAACTTTATGCTGCGGGAATCCAATGAAACACGTTGGCTTCATCTGAATATTTGTTTGGTTTATAATAATTCGGTTTAGCAAATATTGTACAATGTTTATGTAGCAGGGGCTACGTGGTAAGAAGAGGCCGCAAAATGGCGCCTCACGCTTTATAACTTTTTCTCTCTCTTTCTTCCATGCCGTCTGTCACTCTCGTTCGTTAGACAGACGTCATGCAGCTTCATTACAGTATATATACAAGGAATGTGTATACGTTTACGAAACAATAAAACATTAAAGACCAATAATTAAAAAAATATATTAATCAATTAGAAAACACAAACAGAGAAATCAAATTAACTAAAAAATATCTTAACTGCTACCGGGATTCGTACCAACGGACCTCCATTCTATCTACGGGGATTGCGCGTTATCCAATTTCGCCACGGCAGCTTGGTAAGTTAACGATAATTTTTCGACCTTATATGTTAGTCACTTTTTAATTGATTAATATTTTTAATTCCATTTTTAAAGCAATCCGCTTTTTATAATGCAATAGTCACAAATACCTTTGTGCATCTACCGCTAGAGAATGCCAGAAATTATCATTTTTTCGATAATTTGATTTTTATGTGTGTTTTATCTAATCGATTAATAAAAATTTGTTTTATAATTCACAGAACTTTGTTCTGAAAATGTAACATCACAATAATAATGTGTTTTCTTTAATATACTAATTTCTTAACTGAACGTAAACGCATTGCTATTCAATCAGAAATGGCTGTCGATGTGAAGATGGAGATCCAACTGTAATCTTTGTATATTAGTTAAATAATATTGCACTAAGCATTCAAGTCAATTTGTGTCTAACATTAACCTTTTCAGTTAATATTACAAATAAAACACAAGTTAATTAAGAATATTATTGACATGCTTGCTTTTCATTGACTACTGGTGTATGCAAGAATGATTCTTATGTTATGTTATGTTATGATACTGTTGTGTCTTGAAGATTTGTTATTCTGCGTATAAAATACACTACATAACATTTGATAGCCTGCTCCAAGCTCAAAAATAGTAATACTCGGAACTCGTCCTCACGAGATGTATAGGACTTTTAATATAATCTTGCAATTGAGTTAGTGTAGATACAGTGCCTAATACGCGCATTGTTTCGTTGTGTTAAGTTTGCGGATACGAGAGGGGCATATTACAACGAAATAATGGGCATATTACGCACTATACCCACACTAACTCAATTGCAAGCTTATATGAAAAGACTTTTACATGTCCGTAATGAGAGATAATCATCAAAGTTGATGTAACCGGCCATAAGGCAGACAATTATACCGATCGACTGATCTATCGATCAATTTAAGTGATGACACTACGCTGGGAACCTGAAATTTACGTAGAAATTGGGTGATTTTTCATAAAGAAGTAATTTCTTTTATTGGCTTTCATTAAAGCACATTAAACTATTATTTTGTTGGAAAAATTAAAAAAAAAACATTCGTCATGTCCATTACCGTGGAGCTCCTCCGCCGTGACTGAGATACAACATACAGAAAATAAAGTCATCATGTACTTATTTAAAAATGAAATACAAAAAAAATTACCCGAGTTCTACCTAAATTTCAGTCTCCAGGGTGGAGTAATTCTTTAACGCGTCTTCGAGACAAGTCTCCGAAACAAATATCTCCGACATAAAATAACACGCAACATAATTTTAGTCAACAATAAATCGATTAGCAATCAAATTGAAATTATCATTTTAGAAGAAAGCACGCTTACTTCACCGCGGCATCGATTTAAAATAGATGAAACAGATTGCGTCTATAAATACGTAAATTCTCGTGGAGCCAATAAATATTCCAGAAAGCTGTCAAAAAAAATCTGACAAGTATCCAAGAATTTCTTTACTCACAGCTGATGGTTTCTCTTCGGCCCACAGCTGATTTCTCGACAATTCAGACCTTGACTCCGTGACTTTGGTTCTTTGGCACCATTTCCACAAGATGTTTGAACTTGGCAACCAAATCGTCGAAAAAAAACAGACGGCTTCCAGAACATCTTGTTGCGACGCGCCATTACTGCCATCGCCGATGCGAGACTTGCAGTGTAGTGTACATTGCTATATAATTTATATCCTTTGGAACGAATTTTTAATGACGCTAATATTTGGGAGGGTTTCGCAACGCGAAAAACCGGCTTTTAGCAAATAATGCAATAGCCGCTGGGATTTTATAATGAGAAATAATTCAACGTTTGTAAGAAAGCGTTTTGATTGAATTGAAATCGTAGAATTGGTCAATTATTATTATGGAATGATTTATAACCGCTATTATACCATTAACCGTTTCGTCCAACTCGAGCAGATACCTACTATTAAGGAATCTTAAAATATTAAGATCATATACATAATGTACACCAAAGAACTTCTCGGTTGCTTCAATGGATAATGACATGCCGTTTAGTTTGGTCAAGTTTTTTTTTGTGTTTAGAAACGGTATCAAGTATTCTTCGGAATCACTTCTAGCTACAGTAAGATTACCTAACTGTACCTTTTTTATATTTAATAAAAATAAAACACAGTACAAAAACCACTACCTAATGAATAGTCAACATGTTTCGAGGCGAATGGTCCCTTCATCGGGGTATATACTAAAAATTTTAATTGGTAAGTAAATAAGTAGACATTAACAGAAGACAAAAAATAAATATGAGAGAAATTAATAACCAATTATGAACCAATGGGAAAACAAATTTAAAAGGTAATTTTTTTCAAAACGAATTAGTTATTCAAATCCCTTATATTTATTTTTCAAATATCTATACTTTTAATTTTAATTTTTAGTTTATGTTGTATCCTGATTAAGGAACCATTGGCCCCGAAACGTGTTGACTATTAGATAAATAGTGGTTATATTATTTTAAGTGTTTTCTTTTTATTAATAACTAGCTGTAATCCGTTACTGCCGACGCCCGTGAAATAGTAATATCGACTTTTATCAATATATTTGAATTTTTTTTACATTTCCCATGCCGGCAGTTAAATTTACTATTCTAAACCCTGGCGATTGGGCGGAACATGAAATAGTAAGAGTCTTTCCTAAGTCCTATATGCACCGTATTTTTTATGGATAATGCAGGCTCGGCGATATCAACATCGCTATCGTTGCCGCCTTCAGGTTTGCTGGCTCGAGGTTCAAGCCCCATCTCCGGCCGTTTTTTTAGCCGTGAATTCGATGTTACACGAAGTTACGGGGACAGACAGACAGACATATTATTGTAGAAGCTATTTTTTTATCCAATATTTTTAACCATCGTTCAGCTTACGGAAACGTGTAATAAAATATTAAACGGCGGCGGAATTTAGTATCCCCCAAATAGAATTAATTCAAGATGTGCAGAATAAACACATTAATTTTAAGACAAAATTGCTAGCAGAAGAGGCCCTGGAAGAGGGAGAACATGTTGGCCAACGATTATAAGGCTACAGGGAAGTTCATTCTCAACTATTTTGAGCAGCTGCGAATAAAATAATGATCGCCAACGCCAAAACGATCGTTAACGTTCGTTAGGCGGATACGCATTAAAAGATTTTTTTTATTATAAACCGTTTTTTTCAGACGACGAGAAGCACTGGGGCCATTAGACGTTGCCCAAATTTATGAGAAAATTTTTAGAATTTTTTTTGCAACTTTAGATGAGGCCTTTGGAAAGTATTTATATTCGTAGTCTAATAAGTGTGATGTGTTGAAGGAGAGGAATGTGAAAATTAAAAACCCAAAACAGGAAGCAGAAGTGCATCATGTGTTTTTATGTCAAGGGCCTACGAAGGTGCAATATCACTTTTCAACACCCAACGTTTGTGCTATAATGGCATATAAACCATGTTAAATTGAAAACAGGTACATCTATATTTTGTTACACGTACATGGATTGTAATGTCGGACCTCCAAGATGTCTGAGTATTCTTACAACGACCTATTTATTTAATGTCGAAGGGATATTTATATCATCACGCAAACCAGTCATTGCAATCTGGGGTCTTGTATAAAATATAGGTTTTTGATGAATATTATACAAAGTAATATCGTTTATAAGTTGGTAGCAATCATTTTGCTTCTAAGTATAATTTCTTCATTCAAAGAATTCAAATATCTAATCAAATCCAATATTTTCTTCATAATCTTCTGTGTCTATGTATGTATATAATCTGTGTGTACCTATATAATCTAGAAATAATGACTTTTAACAGATGTCTTGAAGTCTCTCTTTTTTGAGTGTTGGTATAACAGTCACGAAATAACAATCTTGTTATTTAAAGTATGTAAATTAATTAAGTAATTACACGAGTATAAATATATATTTTAGAGTGTTCGGGTAGTAGTCACCAAATAAGGCGTACTGTCGTAAATCTACGTCCAGTCTATTTTTGAGTATTAAGTTATAAAACATTAAAATAATGGTATTATTATTTTCAGAATACCGCCGAATATATGACATTTCATGTGGAAATATTCAATTGTTCAGTATTGACAAATATGAAATAGAGTTAGTAAAATGACAAATATGAAGGAGTGAATAAAAAATATATATTTATTTATTATTAGGTCCATACATATGAAATTGGCGTTTAGTATGGGAGGAACATAAAGCCGATTTTTTTATTTATAATATATTTATTTAATCAAAGTATGTACCATTGCTATCTATGCACTTTTGCCATCTCATAGGTAGTTCATCGATCCCTTTACTTAAAAAACCATTCGGACGGGAATCAATAAAATCTTTGAAGGCGGTTTGGACTGCCCCATCGGAGTTGAATTTTTTCCTTTGCAAGAAGTTATCCAAATTTCGAAAAAAATGGTAATCTGTTGGGGCAAGGTCCGGAGAGTACGGTGGATGTCTTAGACATTCCAATTGAAGCTCCTCTAATTTGGTAGCCGTCTGTTGTGCAGTGTGTGGTCTAGCGTTATCATGAAGCAGCAGTGGCCTAGAGCGATTAACCATCCTCGGTTGTTTAGCAGCTAGCTTTTCCATCATGGTTTGCAGTTGCTGACAATAGACATCTGCCGTAATCGTCTGGCCAGATTTAAGAAAGCTGTAGTGAACGACACCATCACTAGTCCACCAAACTAACTCACAAGTAACTTTTTGGGAGTCAATTTTCGCTTGGGGCATGGTTTGGCTGGTTCGGCAGGGTTCAGCCATTGCGATGAGCGCTTCCGATTATCGTACTGGATCCACTTTTCATCACAGGTAATGATTCGATTTAAAATCCCTTCATTATTGTGCCGGTTGAGTAATGCAACGCAGCAGTCAACGCGCGTTTGTTGATTTGCTTCACTC